>JAJHUR010093740.1:0-32915 GCA_027495735.1 Lutjanus campechanus | reverse complement strand
GGCCTCTATATTGCCACCATGTAGAAAACATTAGCTCTTTATTTACTTGGCAGTGGAAGCAGCATGCAGAGCATGCACTGGAAATCATGTTGTCCATTAGAGTATGACTCAGAGAGCAGTTTACCAGTGCACTGAGCCAGCACTGGACATTTTTTAACTGCTAAATAACTTATATAATACACAATAATGGCAAACATCTGACAAGGAAGATTAACATATAGACAGCAGAGGTGCACATAGATCACTTTTTATATCTGTATCTGTTCAACTGTTCAAAATTATCCAGGGAAGACCATAAGAAAGTGTGGTTTACACTGGAGGTCGCATTAAATCAGGCAAATGTTGTAGTTTCTAACCCAGTATTCACTGACAATGAAATTGTTTTCCTTCAAAGCATCAAGCTGATTGAATATTTTTTAATTGTCATACAATTAATTATGAAATATCCTTCCACATCTTCTTACTATACTTTGTTGTATGAGTAAGTTGAACCCGAGCACTCAACCTTTACCTGGGGGACACTGACCAATCAGAAACTGGAAAAATAAAGAAGTTTTATAAATCGAAAGATTCTGTTTTACATTGGAAATAAGAACTGTTACATCAAAGGTAGAAGAAATATCCCTCACTGCAGTTCACAGTACTAAAATATTATACATAATAATATTAAAATTAAATAGAACTAAAATTAAGAACTTGTGGAAAAAGATTAGATTAGATCAGATTAAAGTAAAAAGTAGTGTTCTTAACATTACTGTGCTACATTAATACTGCAATTAACAACAAGCATATTCTGATAGAAGAAATATCTGTTTCTATCACATGATTTCTGCTTTCCCAAATAATGCATTTGTATTCCAGGTGCATCCCTACCAGACAAATAGATGCAGTAAGAGATATTTCAGGACTTTTTTTGCTCAATGACATGATGATGTTTAATTGTGTGTGTGCGTTTGAATGAGCGCTCAGTTGCACTGAATTGTGGAGAAGGGCAGCATGGCCTGTAGACAAAGGGCAGACAGACAGAGCAGAGTCTATTGGCATTTACTAAGTACTTAATAAGGTGAGTGTGTCACAGAAAAACAGGGACAGAGGACAAGAATATTCTCTGGCTGAATAACTTCTCACAAACACACAAGAAATGTCCTCTACCTAACAGACGTCATAAACACAAAGGCATTTACACAAAGAGAGATACACACAAGCATCCATAAACACACAAAAACACATACACACACACACCTTTACACTTTTAACCGCAGCCAGTCGAGCATGTTAGCGAAAGAAAAAGGGGTCAGTGGTGATGGTTTTACAGTTCAGTAGGGAGAGAACTTAAAACAGTTCAACTGAACCCTGACTAGACATTACTGAGGGATCAGTGAATGGAGAAGAGAAGAGAAGAGAAGAGAAGAGAAGAGAAGAGAAGAGAAGAGAAGAGAAGAGAAGAGAAGAGAAGAGAAGAGAAGAGAATCATTATCAACATTCTCCAGAGATGGATCCAGGACTTCTTTTCATAATTTGAATAATGTTGTCATGGAAATGAACATTCCAATTATGTGGTTGTAAAACTTACTCCTCTTATTTGAGGATATTGAGCCAACATTTATAAAAGGTTCCACCAGCTGGTAGTTCCCTTGGAGACCAAAAAAATAAATAAAAAAATCTCTTAAAAACATCGCTGTACCTGCAGATTTCAAACACATGCACACCTGCATGCACGCGCACACACACATACACACACACACACACTCACACGCAAACTATTAGATTTGCTATTTGAGAGAGAAACAGCGGATCAATCAGGCTTTCCCCCTGGGTTAGTAAAAATCTCTGGGATCATTCTATCAATCCATCATTCTCTTTCACTGTCTATAAGATAGAGACTGATTATATATGTGTATGATGCACAAATAACAGCTAAGACCAGGGGATTATTAACAATACATACATAAAAACAAAGTGTGCGAGGGAGGAAATTGCCGCTGGGGTCTGGAATAGTTTTCTTTGTGTTGTCTCAAATATGATAAAGTACTTTATAAGTGAATCCCCATGCTGGTTCATCCAGACAATGTTTCAGACGCCGTCACTGCACATGTGATTCACTCTGGCCTACTACAGTCAAAGTTCGAGTAAGTCTTCACCAGGAAGAAATTAGCATTGTTTTTTTAAATTGATTCAGTGATTTTATTTCCCTGATGGAAAAAGTAAACAATTTCGGATTGGCGGTCATACCTCCTTCACTTTAGTGCTCACCACCGGAGCACCCCAGGGCTGCGTGCTCAGCCCCCTCCTGTTCACACTGTACACCCGATTACAAACCCCAACACGAAGAGAACGCTGTTGTTAAGTTCACGGATGTCGCGAGGAAATCAACATTCCTGCAGAGTGGTGCACAAAAAACAGTCTATACTGCTCAATTTCAGTAAAAACCAAGGAGCTGATGGTTGATTTTCAGAAAAAGGAGGCAAAGACACACATCCCTGTCTACATCAGCGGAGCTGAGATGGAGCGGGTGAACAGTTCATATCAACATCACAGAGAACCTGTCATGGACATGACACATCTACACCCGGTTAAAAAAACAGATGTATTTCTTAAGGAAACTTAAAAAGGCTAAATTCCCATGCCATGTTTTGTTAACTTTTACAGCAGAGCAATAGAAAGCATCCTGACTCTACAGCAGGTCATTAAACCTGCCCATTTGTACCCATCTACCAAAATGTCCACAGTCATACCACCAGACTAAAGAGAAGCTTCTTTCCTCAGGCCGCGAGACTGCTACATTCACCCTCAGCACTACCACCATATAAAATAGTTTGCTTTATTTATTTATTTATTTTTACTTATTATTTATTCAACCAATATACCATATGTAGCTTTAATGTACAACTTGTCAGTCGCGAGTAAAAACATTAATGTCAAAAATCATTATTAGTTGTCAGTGCTGTATAGTGTGTGTTCATGTATAAAAATAAATCTGTATGTGTGGCTCTCTCTCTCTCCTTCACACACACACGTGCTGTTAGAGTCTATACATACTGTAAAAGGGGAGGTTAAGATGTTTTCTTTTCCCTCTGTTTCCATTAAAGAGCATCAAAAATGATCCGCTCTCTGCTGTGTGCCCTTTGACCCAGTAATCTAGGAAGTGTGAGACTGATCTGCTCCTCTGCGGGGCCCCATGCTGCTCGGGGCCAATCAAGTGGCCACATAACACCATTATTTCAGCCTTCCCCCGTGTGGGGGTGTCAGTACCCATCCATCGATTCCCTTCCTTCTTTAATCCCTCTCCTCGTCTTCATCTTACCTTTCGCACTGTCTACCCCCCCGCCTTCTCTTTTGCTCATCCCTCCCTGCCTGCTCCACTCTTTCTCACTTTCTCCTGCTATCGACTTTGCCCATCCCGTTCTCTTTACCTCCATCTACCCGAATATCTCTTCCCTCTCCTCCCTCCATCCCGATCCCAGCACCCCTCCTCTCTTTAGAAACTCTCCATCCATCTATCCCTTCCTCATAGGCCCTTGCGGCCAAGGCTCCATAATGAAATCTCAGCAAGCCTTATTGTGTTGATTAAAACTGTCAGAAAGGAACTAAGAGAGGAAAAATACAGCCGGCAACAGGGGAAAACAAGGGCTCAATGGTGCGCTGCCAATGCCCTTGTTTGAGCTACTGTTTGTTTCTTCCTTCCTCTCTCCTTTCTTTCTCTTCTTCTCTCCTTCTCTTCTCTATCCCTCAGCTCCCCTCCCTCCATCGGTGTAACCAGCACCTCTTGAGGTATGTTCAATAACCCCCTGACCTTAACTTAATGTAATTCTGTCAAACCACGTCTGCCTCTCAAACCGCTTTCCTCGAGCTGTTTCTCAAACACCTCGCCGCAGAACATTGTTTTAATGTTATTGGTCCGGAACTACATTTGGCTTTAAACAAACAGAGCAGGAACTGTCCCGTTGCTTGTTCCAATACTGCAAATATACGGTTTGTATTCTATTTAGTTTAACAGTGTCTCTATTGCTATTATACATCAGACCTACAGTGGGAGACATCGACCTGCTCAAAGCTTTGGCTGCAGCCGATGCTACACTCCAACTCTATCATTAATTCTTACATTCTGCCATTTATATAAATGACTAACAGTAGCAGTGTTTGGTAGCTCACTTTTATCAGTGGCACTAAACCAAAATACTTACAAACAGGGGCATAAGCGTTTTTCTTTTCTACTAGTTAGTCCTGTAACTTTATCGCCAGACGCCATGTTTCTTGGCTCAGCTGCTCTGCCTTGTCCACTGGTAGAGAGACTGACCTCTTGTGGTGCATGCTGCATAATACAATACATCACATCAATATAGCATAACTGTGTCAATTTAATAGAAAGAGGAGTATCTGCATTTTTGACAGTATTGAAAAACATACCGTCAGGACATCTTAATACTCTGGTATAACACGGTACTTTGATACAGCCCATACCAGTGGCTCAAACTACCCAAAAAGTCACAATCAGGTGCTAATGTGAGAAAAAAAACAAACTCTAACCAATTTCCTGTGGGAAACCCTGCAATGAAAATATGCTCAAAATATGCTATCGCCAATACATGAAGCAGTAAACTGAGAGTGGAGCAATAGCTCTCAAATTATTATCATGATCCTGAAAATTTCTCAGAAAAGAGAAAATGGAAACTAAACTAAGCAACAGGGGGAGGGAGGTGAAAATTAATTTTCGAATTGAAGATAACAGCACATTAGAGCAAGCGGAGGAGGAAGATGGAGAGAGGAAACAATTCAGCGGAGAGAGCGAGTCGCCTGTATTTTCCCTCAGCCAAATATTGTTAGCAAACACAGGCTACTTCATTTCAGAACCACAGGTGTGATATATTAAATGTGTGCACAATGTGCTGAGGAATATTGACATGTGAAATTGTTTACATGTTGGGGATTTGCACCGTGTGTCAACAGGAAGTCTGTAAATCTAGTTAATAAATCATGAAACGACTGTGTCGATCATCAGGAAACATGCAGATGCACACGCTACAATTCAAACACCAAAGAAATGGAACACACAAGCATGACATATGTACTCATACAGTTACTAAAACTAAACATAAACATAAATACAACCTCAATTCCAAAAATGTTGGAAGGCCCTGTTAAATCTAAATAAAAACAGAATTCAGATATTTAACATTCAAACTGATAAACTTTATTATTTGTTGTAAATATACACTAATCCTGAAAGTACCATTAATGCTGAAACGTACATACAGGTTTCAGAGCAACACATGCTGCCATCCCGATGACGTCTTTTTCAGTTTCAAATGAGATGTATCACAGCAGTAAACATGCCTCTGTACCGACTTCTTTCAAACGTGTTGCAGGCTAAAATTCAGAAAGCGTCTTTGCACAGTTTTCAGTTGAATATATGTTGAAAAGCATTTGCAAGTCATTGCATTATGATTTTATTTATGTATTACGCAGTGTCTCAGCTTTTTTTTTTTGGAATCAGGGTTGTACATTCAGTTCATGTCAGCGCAAACACCATGCCCCTCACACAAAAGAGTACTGGAAAAGGATCAAGCATTATCATCATCAGGCAGCCCTGAAAGGTATTTCCTCCAGAGGCTAACCATCTATTAACATTACATTAACAGAGAGACAGGAGTATGACAGCTCGACATGGCTGCATATCAACTGTTTCTCTTTCAATTACGAAGATGACAGAGAAACCGCAGGCAATCTAGCCGGACATCCACGAGGGGTCCTTTGAGGAGGCCTTGGAAGCAATCTGCCTGTATGCCCATGACGGATCAGCCAGCAGCCCGTCCAGCTGGGTGTAAAAATGAGTTTGAATTTTGCCGTGTGCTTTAATGAGGACAGTGCAAAACAATCACAGATTCTGTCACTTTGTCATGGATTTATAAAGTGCTGGAAAAGTCGAGAGCGAGGCAATGAAGGCTTATTAAATGCTCTCAAATGGGAAACATACAGTGAGCGGTAATGCTAATGAAGATTTTATTACAGCACATTGCAATCGACCCAACACTCAAACCTCAAGGAGGACAAGATTTGCGTTTAACATTGTGCACTCGTCGCATCTTTTTTTAAACTGAGGTACGTGGAATCTGAAACAAATTTTCAATCTGCACTTATTTTATGTCACTATAGGTGAAACTAAAAGACCATACTGGAGGCTGTTCCACACATCATATCCACAGGGGCAGGAGATGGAAGAATAAAATACTGTGTGGGCACAATATAAAAAAGAAAATTATACTTCTGTTCACCAAAATCCAGCAGCGGCTGCAAACTCAGGTTTAAATTGACGGGAGAAGGATCAGCGTAATTGACAAAAGGTACACCGTTCCACTTTCTGATCTGCCTCTCATTTACATTCACAGCGCAGACGCTCAGTTGTTTCTCTCACACAGAGCGACTAACAATGACTGCAACAATAGTGTACGATTCAACTTCAAGAATGACAACAATAGTGAGCTGTTCAGAGGCCAAATCTTTATGGTGAATACAGGAAATGCCCCCCGCTTTCCAGATAATGATAATAAGGTATTGAAGTGTTCAGTTAACCAATAAGAGACTGGTTTGTTTTTAACAAGGAAAGTGTGCATCTACTTCCAATGTCCATTGCCCGAGTCTGCCTGCATGATAGACTGTGTTCTATCGATTGAACTAATTCCACAGCGTTGTGATGAAGTAGTTAGAGTTTAATATTTCCACCAGAAACACACTGCAGTTCTCTCTGAAGAAAAAAAATAGAAAACCTCTAACAGGCATTGATTTGGTGTATAATTACGAGTGTGGCCCAGATAAAAGCACTCTGAAAAAGGTGGCTCAGGCACTTATGAACTGAGTTTAATTTAAAAAAGACGTAATTATTTCAGAGACTCAATCACGGAAATTGTTTAGGAAAGTCACTTTGACGTCCTGCGTGCTCTTTTGCCCCGTTATGTTACAGTACTATTATCAACTTGATGATCGTTTTTTCAATTAATCAAAGTATCATTTAATCTATTGAATCTCACGATGCCTATCACAAGCTCTGAGAACCACAGGACACATCTTTAAATTGGCTGTTTTGTTCACCCATCAATCCAAAACTCATAGTGCAAATATTGTCTGAAGAGAGGAGAAATAGTGAAAACGTCAGATTTGTGTGGCACAAACAGAATCATCAAATTAATACATTAAACAAAAATGAATGTCATATTTCGATCAGGTTTTCTTCTTTGTTTTTCACTGTTTAAGGATTGACTGGTGTCACCGAATTGGAGAATTCGCGACACCAGCTCCTGATATTAGCATAACAGATGTGCATTAATTCACATTTTGTTTTGCATTTTGGTTCAGGTTTGTGCTGCACTTGGATATAAACCTGCCCACTGTTGTTTTGAGGAATTTAGTGATTATAGCTTAATGCAGTTGCATCAGAGCTAAATGAATTTTGAGCACAACACAAGCCCCTTGTGCGTGATACTGCAGTATTTATCAGTATTTGCCAGCAGCTATTGTTCTGTCACTCAAACGGAAATTCTCATAAGAGTGTCATTGTTTTCTGTCCTGATCCTTTTATTTATAACACCGAGCATCATTGTACTGCTGCAGTGATGTGTAGCTACGGCCTCATGTTACCTTACAAAAATTAATGAACGATCAGTTCAATGCAGTGAAGTTTACAGGTTTTTTTGGCCAGTTCCCCAAATTGAGTTATCTAAACTGTCACAGGGAGTGTAAAAAGTCAGTTCACTGCATCCCTATTCAATTTACTGCGACAGAAAACAGAACAAAATAGCAAATCATTACATTTGCTGTTGAAAGCTGCAAATTTTGGCTTGATAAAAAATTATTATTAACAGTTAATTTTATTGTGTAAAAGCAATTAATCAACTAATTGTTTCACCACGATATTGTTGCACTAATTATTTTAAAAGGGTTCGACATTAACCAAGGCCACAAAAAGTTACAAATATTCCATGTAGGCGTCCCCCCTGTGAGCAATAAAATAAAATCCTCAAACTGCAAGCTTTCGCAAATACAATGTCACAAACATCCTGATTCCTTCACACCTTTAATTAACTGTTTAGGCTACAAAATGTCAAATAATTGTTCAAATGCTCCGTACCATTTCCCAGAGCCCAACGTGACATCTTCAAATTACTTCTTTTGTTTAATAGCCCAAAACCTAAAAATGCTTCAGGTACTGTATTAGCAGAAATGACAAAGAAAATCAGAAAATTTAAGAAGCTGGAACCAGGAAATGTTTGACATTTTGCTTGAAAAACAGCTGAAGCAATTAATCGATTATCAGAATAGTTGTCAATTACCTTTCTTTCCATCCACAAAGTGATTATTTGACTGATCACTGCAGCTCTATTGTCAGGCTCCAGTAATCACGAGGTTGCTAATGGAGGTTAGATGCCTGATACATGATGGCAGAGGGCTGTGATGCCGAGACCTCTTGACTCATTACATGATGGTGGTCCGACCGTTCAGTCAAGTGATTGTGCCACAAAATAAATCAATAATTTGATCAGAAAGTAATTTTGAGGGTTATTGGTAGTCTGGGTAAAAGGCTGTTTATCAGAAGGAGGTACAGAGGTACAGGAAAACACATGACCCGGCCATTTCTGCAACAGCCTGAATCAATGGGAGGATGATCAGGGAAGATATTGGCAACATGAGAGCAGGATGAGCAATACTCTCCTCAGCACAAAACAATTGATAGGCAATCTATCTCAGGCTACAGCCAGGAGACACACGCTGACTGTCAGACCCAAAAAAAAATGAGGGGTGTCACACATACACACACATGCAGTCATGTTAAACCAGTAAACAGAGCGTCTCTGCAGTGAAATTAAAACCTATTTTCTATTAACAGACACACCAAAAAATACATTGGCAAAAAATATTTATTGGTAAAATTGTGTTCCTGGCTGCATATCTGTCAATGCTTTTTTACATTTTATTTTCTACAGATGACACATTAAGGCCTTGGAAAAACAAGCCAACCAACCTGTTGACTTGCCCAGTTAGTATGACCTCACAAGTATTGGGCTTCAATGCAACTTTGTTTAAGTTTTTCACATAAAAACAGAATATAATATGTCAACAATATTGAATATTTCATCAGTTTATTTTTTTTTAAAACCATTGTCTTATTACATATAATAAATGTACTGAAAAAAGTCAATATAATAGTAAACAAACCTAAGAATAAAAGTAATGTGATAAATCTCGAAACTTTGACCTCACAGAACTTTACCTTGCAGCTCTGTCAAAATGCAAAACAGAGACTTTAACGCTAGACCCAAGGCATCATGGGAACAACCATGCTAACAACAACAGTAGCGGTTTTCAAGACAAAAATAATGGATAAATAATCACAAAAGATATGATTATGTAAAGGTTCAGGTTCAGTTTACTCAAAACCGGCAACTCAACAGGGTGGTCACGCACTTTTTTTAGATAACATACAGTTACATTTTATGGCCACGTTTCTGACATTCAACAAAAATATAATCATGAGAGGGTCTAGAACATGAAATCTGATCAGATTTTTTCTTACTTCAACTAGAAGTCATATCAGAAGAGCAGCTTCACACCAGTCAACTTCCTTTTTCTCTCAGCTTTTGAGCCAACTATCATTTCACAACATTCCCACCTAGTGGATGTAATCGGCATTAGACACTATTCAATCAGGGGAATAACGATAAACAGCCAAATATGGGTTTTTACAACATCAATTTGGCAAAGGAGGTCAACTGTGCAGTTACAATGCCTGCTAAGGGATTAAATTTGAGAAGTCGTATCCAATCAAATGGCTTGACATCTAAAGCTCTGGACGCGGACAGATGCACACATACCTTCACCCTCCCCCCACGTCCCTGATTTCTCATAAAAAAGGCAGAAATCATTCCCCCCTTTTCCCTCTAGTGTCCCCTGGGCAGCTCTTATTCCTTGTAACCAGCTGGATGGCTCCTGGCTAGTAAATAAAGCACAAGAGAGGCAGTGAATGAGTGGAAGGCAGGTAGGAGAGTGGCGGGAAGAAGGGAGAGACGGAATGAAGGGGAAAGATGGGTGGATGAGGTAGAGGACAGAGATGGGTGGCAGGGACTTGTAAAAGACATAAGATTCATTAGGCATTCACACTGTGCATTGGAGAGCCCTGATGCCTCGCAGTAAAGGAGAGAGAGGGGATTTGAGATGTGGTGGGGGGTGGAGGGGGCAGAGAAGAGGAGGAGGAGAGAGGTGGGGAGAGGCAAATAATGAAGGGGAGGAATAGGGAATCGGAGGGAGGAAAAGTGAGAAGCAAATAGCAAAAGATGGCGAAGGAGCTGCTTGAGACGAGAGGAGAATTTGGCAAAGATATGAAAAGACAGACAGACAGAGACAGCCTGGAAGACATCAAACAGGGAGATGGGGAGTGAGTGTGTGCAGAGGAGAGAAGAAGAAGAGGTGAATGCTGTAATGCAGTGAAAGACTGAAAGAGTGAGACAGGGGGGAAAAAAGAGAAAGACAGGCAGCAAAGAGGAGTGTTGCGGTGCCATAAAATGCCAGCTGTATACCACTGCAGTCTCTCCCCTCTCATCACAGCGCTCTTTGAGTTATCACTGTGTCTGCTACCTGACACACACACACACACAGAGGATCATCCTCCCAGTTTTACAGCATGTTCACTGATTACTTGGATCTCCTCTCCGGGTCTTTATGAGCTAAGGGGCTTCTAGCAACAGCAACATTTACTGGCCACTTGTGAGCTTGTCTGTGTCTGTATGTGTGTGTGCAAAACATCACAAAGACCATTTCTGTGTATGGAGTGTGTACGCGTGTTCATGTGCATACTAAACAGTCTTGCCTGGCTCCCTATAAAGCAAAGTTGTTTCTATGAATTTTACCCTCCAGCCTTATAAAATCTCCCGTCTGAATAGACGGATAGATGCACAGAAAGACATTTGGGCTGGGACAATATGATTAGATTGCCTCCTAATTTGACACAATTACAGTCCTTGGGTACCATCTCTATTCTATTGCGACATGATATTACGATTTATTGTGATTTTGTTTTGTTTTTTTAATACCAGACCAGAGGAAAAAGTTGAATTATACATTTCTAAAGAATGAATATCATGAGTCCTATTTTCAAAAACATTGCACATCACGTAAATCACTCTTTCTAGGATTTAATTCAGCAGCATCATTGCTATACTGCATATTAAAGTGATAAATGAAACTTTTTTTTTTTGAAGCAAACTGCTCATCAAGCTCAAAGAAAAATAAAATAGCAAATGTAGCTACAGATATATGTGATGCCTGCTCCTGGCACGCAATGTCTCCACCAAGTGGTGCCTGTATTTGTAAACCCATTAGGTTTGTACAATGTAGTGTGATGTACATCTGTGTTAGGAGCTGCACATCTGTCTTCTTCCTGTCAGTGCTATAGTAATGTTATCTTTACCTTAAGTAATATTTTTTTTTCCTTTTGTATATAGTTTTTTTGAGCATTTTGATAATCACCTCAGTGTCTTAGATAACCGTTAGCAATGTTAGCTAGCTAGCCAGTTAGCACTGTCATCTTCATTCAAACTCGGCAAAAACAAAATAAAAATCATAATAAACATATTGGCTAATCTTTACAGCGTTCCAATAATCACCATCTCTGGTTTGGTCAAAATTAACCCTTAATTCACTGCATTAGATGTGAAAATATTCTGGCTCTACTCAGCGTTTGTCCCCGCAGCTTCTCTGATGTCCTCTCGCTCCTCTCCCAATATTTAAAACACAGTGGATTAAGGGTTTATTTCAATTATACAGGTTTTGATGAGTTCACAGAGGCTGTGAAAAGTGTAGAATTAACTTGCAGAGAAAAAAAAAGTTTGTAGGCATACGTAACCTTACTATAGCATTAACAGGAAGTAAGCAAATGCGCAGCTCATAACATGGATATCTACAACACACAACACTGTGCAAGTAGAGAATGAGTACAAGCACACATGGTGTTATATGTTTAGCGTGTGATATAAATGGATCATTTGTTAAGACAGTATTACCGTGATTGTGATGCTAATTAACATTAGCATGTTAATGGTAATTCACATTATGTGTTTACATCAAACATTGTTTAAAAAAAAAAAAAAAAGCAGAACAACAACACTTAAGAGAATCTATTTTGTCTCCCACCCCCATAAGACATGCAGATACAAAGACAGACAGGAAGATAGACAGACTTACATACGACATTATGAAAGCTCCATGAACACAGAATGCTACAGTATGGCACAGGCCAAGGTCAGACAAGAAAAGCTCTATTATGGTGAAAATGAAAGGAAAAAGAAATCCCACAGGCAATTCTAACGGCCATTCAAAGTTATAAGAATTAAAGGACCATATCATTAGTTTTGTATTAAATATAAAATATGAACATTTCAAGTTAATGCTGACCATTTTCTCAAAACTTTTTAGGTTGAATTTCTGTCTCCCAGGCAGCCACTGCTTCAGCTCACTTCAACACGTTACGGAAATCAACTTGCGGAGACTTAAATCTTGCTTGAAATAGGTAATCCATCACACTGAGCAGTTCATTGCCTTTATTTTTGTTGTATGCATTACATTGTCACCGTGTGGCAATGCATTTGTCAGCAGACCGGTTCAAAAGCTGCTGCGTTCAGGGACATCTGACATCTCAGATGTAAGAACCAGGTAGCAGAAAGGAAACCTTTTCTTAATGCATGAAACAGCCAAATTCACGTTGTCCTTTTCCAAAATATTCATGTTAGATCACTCGCTTGACAATGCTTTCTGGCAGCCTATTATTAATTCTCCAATGTATGAGCATCCTTGTCTGCTGCACCAAGGGGAGTTTAGAGAATGCTTGACAATTTAATAGCTTTTAAGCCACTGCTACGGCCCTTTCAGCTGCATGACTTGCCTCTACATCATTTACTTATAGGGAAAAAAGAAAAAAACTGCAATTTATTTCGCATTTGCATGCATCTCATCTCAAAAGTTTATTGCACGCTTCCTTCCTGTAGAGCCCAGGTATAAATGAGGTGTAATTCAGCTGAAACAAAATCTATATTTCCCTACAGACTGTGACTTTGTGCATAATTACGTCCCAAAGAAAAGAAATACTTTAATCACTTAGTCATCATCACCAGGACGGTGATTTTTTTTTCAAGTACATGCATGAGTCAGAGCCCAGCGGACCAATGAGAAACCTCACTCGGAAATACTCGAGCCCACTTAAGTCACTAATCACTGGTTTCCTTCATGCTGAGTGAGAAGGTGATGTAGGGAGTGATTCAGTGCGCACACATGCCTCACTGACACACAAACACACGCACACGTGTACGAATAAATGCACACACAGTGACTGACACGCTTTGGTCTTATCAGTGGTTCCCATAGGCTTTAGGTCTGTCTCATTCTTTCTTATCTTAATAAGGTTGGTCTTAACTCTAATGTGATGGACTGCACCTCTCTGGTAATGGATTCAAAATGACACACACACACACACACACACACTATTCTCCATGCTCGCTACACACACAACCTTTATTTCATGATCACATACAGGCCATTCTTCCCTCTCTTTTGCACTCACACAGACACACACGCGTCCCGTCTCATCTCAAAGCGGCTGTTGGTGCTGTCAGGCTTGTCTAACAGCGTCTCCCCCTGATCTCCCCTTGTACAATCTCACCACCCACATCACACTTAAGGTTGAGAATTACAAGGTTAAGTCAAGACTTGAACACGCAGAGGACTCATTCAGCTCTGTGGCGCAGCAACAGCAGAGGATTCAAACCAGGGCTGGAACGGACAAGTATTTTCTGCTTATCAATCTCCCAGTTATTTTTCGGATTGAGCCATTGATTGTTGTTGATTTAATCTAAAAAAAAAAGGTTAAAAAATCCATAGGTGATTGGTTGGTTTTTCCAACTAACCATCCAAGCATCTGCAAAAACATTAAAGGTATACTATTGCAGGATTTGTTGGCTGCTGTTTGTAAATGCGCCATTCATGTCGGCCCCTCCTCCTGACTCAACAGCTCAACAGGCCCAAACGCCGTAACAAAATCAAAATGAATACAAATATTTCGTAAATTAAAGATAAACTAGATGAACACGGAAGACCCAGGTGCTCCTGACGCACTACGTGTCCCTGCCTTCGGTCAAACAAACACTCAAGGCGACCTGCAGCTCTCACAGACAGGAGACAGAGACGGCGCTATAATTAGGTCGCTATGTTTATGAGTCCAAACTTCACAACCTGCATGCTGTTATTGGCTGGGGGCTACACGCTGCTGCCCGAAGGCTGGCACCCAGAAATGTCCTGAACACAGAAAAACAATGAGAAAACAAGAAAATACAGGCAGAGGGCAGATACAGACACTGACACAACACTTCTACTAAGTAATTAGTGATGATTAATAGGGACTGTTTTTATATATTAAGGAAAATCCTGCATAGTGTACCTTTAAATGAGGAAATATTTGTGAAGCTTGAAGAAACAAGTGTTTAGCATTTTTTTCTTGAAAGATTACAAACAATTACTTAATAAGCGTTGGCAAATTTTCTGTTAATTAATTTGTTGTTTGCTTTAATTTGTTTTAAATACTTGGGAAACACTCATTTAGATTTTATTTAGTTACTTATTGACTTATCAGAAAGTTAAGTAACTTGACTCATGAAGTGGTTAGAAAATTGTGATTCCTTGGACGTTTTTTCGCAGAAGAGTAATTCGGAAGTGCTAAGTGAGTGGAGTGGTAGCTTAAATCATAATTTGATTTAATGAGATATAGTTATGAGAAGAAATGCCCTGTTCTATTTGTCTCCATCACTGCCTCTGGGGTGATCTGACTAAATTCTGCGGGGTCCTTCAAATCAATTTACAGCTCTGATGATTCTTCTCTCTCTCTCTCTCCGCTCATCTATCAATTACACTCACTCATTCATTCCTTCAATCCCTTGACCACCATCTGCTCACTTCTATCTGTTTCTCTACCTATCTTTCCCCTCTCACTCCACCCATCTCTTAATATTTCTCCCGATCCCTCTTTCCCCGCTGCGTCTGTTTTATCCACCTCTCCTCCCCTCTGTCATCACCCTTGATCTATGTCACCGTCCGTAATATATCCTTTATCTCTTTTCTTCTCCCTCCCACCTTCCATCTCCGTGCTCCCTCCCCTCATCTTTCTCTCATCCTGCCTGCCTTCCTCTTTTGCTCTCTGGGTGCAGTGAATCGCAATTGGTTCCTCCCAATCACTTCACGGGCGAGCCCGGAGACGAAAACGGCTCCAGTAAAAGATTATGAGGCAGATCCATAACAGCTATCAAAGCTAACAAGGGGGAGCACTGGATCACACACACGCACATTATTACATGCACATTAATACAATAGTATCCATGTACACGGACACACACTCTCTTAAGCACACAGCAATGCATGGATATACACACGGGAAATACAAGCAATAACACACTACAGGGCACATACCAACAGTAGAAAATCTCCACAAATGTGCAGACACTGACAACACACACTCACACAAACACACTCATACAAACTTAATTCATTCTAACTCAATTATAGCCTTCTCTTAAATTTCATTTAATTAAAAGCGTCAGTTAATGGTGTAGGTGAGGACCCACAAGCAGTTTGAATAAAAGACAACAGAAAAAACAAGTGTTCATTTTACAGAGAAAAACCCTTCCTAACTTTATTTTATAGTTATTTCAATTTGTTCTTTATTATCCCCGTTCTAACAACTGATACCGTTGGTGCAGAACACCACATAGTTTACATCATCAATAAAAAGTCCTTGTGTCTGATTGGTTGGCAGATGGCCGTTAAACTTATGTAAATGGACATCTCAAATAGAGACACAGTTAATAGGCTCTAAATCAGTGTACAAAGTATATTAAACTGTGACTAATCATATTAATAACATTTTGGCTTGAGGCTGTATGACCACACAATAAACATCTGACTACAAACAAAACCTGAAAAAATGGATTCTGAGATGAACACAGTGTCTATTGTAAAAGTGAAAGTTTTTTGGGAACTATGTTTTTTTGCTTTATTGATAAGTTAGATGAGATGGTCGATGCGACTCTGTCCTTTGAATAAAAAAGGCTACAGCCAGCTTAGTTCAACATAACTTCAAGATTGGAAACAGGGAAATAGCTATCCTGGCTCTCTCTTTTGTTTGATCTACAAAAGTAAATAGTCAATTCGCTGTTTTATGAGGGGTTATGTGTCAAACTACTTCTTGGCTTCTTGGTACAAATTCCTGGTCTCACTTTTGGTTGCTTGGCAACCTCACAGTTATGACAAAGACAGCCAGGAAGTGACTTCTCCGGCCAAAAATAATCTGGCACACAACCCTCAGTAAATCCTGGCTGTAGCTTTACATTAACCATGGAGACATGAGAGTGGTACTGATGTTAGAAGGCTACAAGCACTTACTGCTCCTGTACTTAAGCAGATTTCTTTGGGTATCTGTACTTGAGTTTTTATTTCTCTGACAACTTTTTACATTATTCCGTACATTTTAACTCAAATATCTGTACTTTCTACTCCTTATATTTTCAAAACAGGCATGTTACATTAGTTTTAATGTGGGGAAATACTGATTATTTTTATCTTGCATAATTGCGTGTTGCCTTCCAAACATCAAGACTTATTTCAGCCTAAATGAACGGGACACTAACACACAGAAAAGACGTTACAGGTAAGACAACAATGGCGTAACAAGAAGTGACAATAACCACATGAAAAACAACGTAGAAGAGATCATACGTAAAAGATGTAACAAAACAAAACAAGTGCAACAGGACTTAACAAAACAAAAAAGACATGGCAAGATATAAAACATGTAACAGGACATAAAGGACATAACAAGATTTAACAAGACAAAAATGAGGGAACAGACTCGAGCATGGAGGAAAGGTGAGGTTCAGTCAACTTTGCCCAGAAACAGCCAAGTAAAAACACCTTTCAGAGAGTAGCTTTTTACTCCCCCCCAAGCCATGCACATCACATTCCAGTTTGTGATGTTTCCACTCTGGATGCTTTCTATTGCTTCTCCATAAAAGTTAACAAGAACTTCTCATCTAACACTCAGCAAGAAAGCAAACAAGGGTATTTCCCAATGTATTGCATTATTTCTTTAAGTCGCTATGGCAAAAGTGTGATAATACACAACACGGTGTCTGAAAATAAAAATACTCAGCCACTATGCCTTTTTTATGCATCACTACACCTCATTTTGTATTGTTGCTTACATATTTGTCCCCACATCATTATGTCTCCACTCAAAGTGTTTATAACACTATTTTTATTTAATCTTTACTTCTCGTGCTGATCCAACAGAGGCTCCTTTTCAAAGAGTTGAATCACCTCCTTGTGGTGAAGATTTTCTCACAGCAAGAAGACCCAGACAGGCAGTAAAATAGCCAAAAAAAATGGACAGAAAAATTGTTTACTGGACTGCTCTGTTTGTTTGATGAGAGAGAAACAGAGGGGAGAAAGATTCACTTCACCTCTCCACCTTTCCTTTTCTCTCTCCTCCATCTTCTCTCTCTGATCTCCATGTACCTTTTGTTTTTCTGCTCTCTTGTGCTGCATCACATTTTCTTCCCTGCCTTTCATGTGACCAAAGAAAGAATACAAATCGGCTGCTGCAAAGTCAAAGAGAGACAGAAAGGGCGGAAGAAAAGCAGACGATTTAAAACATTAAGATGAATACAAAGGAAGGGAATCTTGTGGACGTGAATGGCATGGCTGCCTCAGCAACTATGAATATGAATATGAGTTCCAGTGACAGGGGAATATACTGTAGAAAGTGCATGGAATAATTTCCATCACATGACACCCACTCCTCTCCCTCCCTCCCTCTCTCCTTTAGTGATTCAATCTTTTTCTCTCTCCTTCCTTCCTTGTCATATTCGTTCATCCCTCCCTCCACCGTGGTATGCAGAGAGGTCTCAGCTCTCACCCGCCGGGGATTTTCCTCCCTCGGGATTCTGTGATCTCTCTCCCTCCCTTTCAATTTCAATTTCAATGCCCTCCATTGGCATCACACTTGAACAATATTGGCAGAGCATCAAAAGCCTTTCTCTCCTCATATCCCTCTCTTTTTCTCTGCCCTTCACCCTCTTCTCTGTCTATCTTTAACTTTCAATTTTTGAAATTTCAATTTCAACGAGCTGAACAGCCATCAGATAACTGAAAAACAAAGCTCTCACATAGTCTCACCCCTGATCATTTCCAGTTTTTCAGCTTCACTTGAAGTTTCTGTCTTCCTTTACCTCTTTGGTTCTTTTCTTCAGACATCCATGTACTAAAATCTCCCAGGCTTGTTCTGTACTCTCTCTCTGTCTGTTTCAGTTTTTCCGTTTTCAATCTCAATGTGCTTCCGACTCAGTGAATCAGATTTGCAATGAAGCAACAGGTGTGCGCTGTGTACGCCCCAAGTGGCCCGAGCAGCCCTCCCAGGCAAACAGAAGGTAATTTACATCGCCTCAATCCAGACTCATCCACAACTAGGTTTGTTTTGTTACTTCTTATTCACAAATTCACAGTCTGGGTCCGCCACCATCACGACTACCTCCCTGAATTCATCATCACCTGCGCTGGGAACATCACCCTACAATATTCCCATCCAATCAGAGGCTCAGATAGGCGTTACTCATCTGGTTGGGTGGGGGGGCATTTGAGGAATTAGTCTCTCCACAGTCACGAGCCTTAGTCAGCGAATTAGTCAGCAATTTGTCTTATGCCTAAGACACAAGCTGTTCTGATATGAGCGAGGACGGAAAGAATATAATCTGTAATGTAATTAATTATCTTGGTGAAGCAATGCGTGTGCCACTAAGACGTCAAGATGAGTCACACCTGTCTATCTCTGGTAACAATTTACATGTAAATTGTTTAATTTACAGCTTGTTTTAGTGCGAATCTTATTAGACAAATATAGGATTCATCATTGTTGCACTATTTCTAACCTGTATATCTCGACTTATCATTGTAAGAGATGCTACAGTACAGGTTTTTGCTGTGTTTGTGTGGTTTTGACAATCTGTTGAATAAGTGCATTTAAATCCATGTTGATCATGTGATATTGACCTGTTGTCTGCTTCCGCAAGTTCTTCATTGACCAAACTCTGTGGATCCTGATTGAGAACCGATTTTCTCTGAGGTATCTGAATCTGACTGTCCTCCAGAACATAAGAACCCCCGCTGTCCAGTGCATCAAACGTGCGGTAAACTCCACAAAGACTGTCTATCCCAAGAATAACAACATTCAAATCAGCATGATCAATCCCAATTTTGCCTCAGGGTTGGCTCGATACCGCTTTCTCATGTCTGATACTGATGTCGCAAACTTGAGTATCTGCTGATCCTTTTTTTCTCTTCGGCTAAGCTGTCATGGTGTAAATTACAAGTTTCTTCAAGATGTGATATGATATTGATTCTTTGGACAATATGATATTTACTGTCTTTACTATATGACAAAGTCTGCCAGGATATGATTTCAATTTGATTCAGTTCAGGGGTCTGCGATCAATATCAGATGGTATCATGTATCCATTTAACACGCATTTATGTCACCTCACAAAAAGCAACTAAATTATGATTTGACAACTTTATGACTGAACTCTTCGAGGCATTTGTGGCACAGACCTGCCATGGGAATTTCAAAATAAAGGTGTGCTCTTGATCAATGTATTGATCCAGATCGATGTATCATTACATCCTTGGTAATAAGACATTTATGGATGCATGCTCAAAGTTTGAAACAGAAGTTCTCCTCTCATGAAGGAAGAAATCCATAGCCCACAACATGACTCATATTGCTGTTTCTTTTTGTTTAAACTTTTTGACGCACAGAATTTAGGTCATGATAATAAATCAGCACTAGAACTATACTCAATTTTTTGTCTTTTTTCCACTTGAATCAGATTTGGCTGTTCAATCCAAGGATTAATGATTTGTTCCTTTTTTCAGTTCACTGTGCTGCACTAAACTCCCATTTCAGCCTATATGAGTGTGCTTTACCAGTAAGAATCATGTCTTTAAAACATTATTTGGGCTTTCAGACCTTTAATCGATAGGACAGCCGAAGATATGACAGGAAAGGGAGCGAGGACCCACAGGTCCAGCACATGGGGCGAACGCTCCACCATCCTTACTTCTCAGCTTCCACCACAGTTCGTTTTGTAGTTTGTGTGGATTTTGAGACTCTGTTTGCAAGGTTTACAGCCTGCCATGCTGTTGCATTCAAACAAGAGCCAAAATTAGTTTACTTGTTTGCCAGCTAATATAAAAATATATGTATGATTATCATTCCTCCTTGAAATGTCATCCCTGTGCATTTTTTGGGAGCTTATATCCATTTTCTCCTGAACACTGACACGACTTTAAGAATCTCAGTCAACTGAGAGGTCTCTGACGGATGATTCCAACCTTCAATCTTTCAGGTGGAAGCCCCAGTCAGCACCATTCAAACATTCAAAGTGAAGTTCTAATAAACTGCATTCTGCTGTTTTGCTTTTTTTTTTCCTCCCTTGAGCTTAAAATAACTCAACATAGCAGACGTGATGACAGCACTGCTGACAGGTCTTACACACTTTCTACTGTTCGTGTGACACATGCTGCTCATCTGTGTTATTCGTGACACATATCTCCTTTACAACACGTCGCTCAAAGTTTCGTTAAACATTTATATTAAAGTCAAGGGTTGTAGTATAAATATTCCCCCCCATCAATATCCAATCCAGTGATATTGGCCAGTATTGTACCAATACCAATACCAATACTCTAGTATGTGTGGTTGTATACAAAAGTACAATAGAAGCGAATAGCTACAAAATGGAAAACCTTCATGTGTAAATAATGGTAACACTGTACTAAATTGTTTTGGGGTTGACAAACAAAGAAATCCCTGGGATCATTTTCTACTAAAGCCCTTGGAAAACATTATTTTTTTCATTTGTCAGCGATATAAAAAATGTATAAACTGTGCGGAGTGATGGGCATCATAAGAATAGAGATATTAAAGAGTAAAGACAGAAAAAGAGGAAATAACGAGAAAAATCTGAACTGTTCAGCACAACAAGTAAATTAAAAATTAAAAGGACCATAGATGGAAAGGAGGCAAAAGAGATCACATGTCAGAGTCACTTAACCGACATGAGTGTGCGAACAAGAGTGCCACGACCTCTCTGACGAACAGGGGAAGAGGACATCAAACAAAGCTCGCAGGTCGTCAAGAGCTTCAATTAGCCAAAGTGGCGATACCTGGCCTTCAAATTAATTCCATCTTTTCATCTCTGGTCCTGTCCCTCTGTTTCAAAGCCTAGTTAGCACTATCTGAGCCTCAAATTAATCACACTTTCATCTCTATCACTTTTATGCCATATCTCCTCCTAGCGCTGTCTCTTTCGCTCTCCTCCGCGGCGGCCGGCTAAATTAGTTGTTCTCTCTCATCTTCATCACCTTTCTCTCTCTCTCTCTCCCTCCCAAAATCTTCATCTCTCTGTCACACAATCGTTCTTCAAATGCCGTCATCCTCTGTCCAAAATCCGCGCTTCAACTCATTTTACATCTCATTCTTCACTCGCCCGTCCCTGCCTTCGTTTTTTTTACAAAAGCCATCAAGCTTTCCAGTTCTCTTCCATCTTTACTATCCTACAAAAAAAAACAAAACAGCTCCACCCTGTTCTGATCAAGCGCTCTCACGTCTCCCCTCTCCATTTTCCACAGGCCATCAACCTCTCCCTCTTCCCCAAATCTCTCTGTCTCGTTTTACATTTCACTGAATCAGAGAAAACAGAGAGGTGCTCTGTCCTTGCATTAATGTTTGTCCTTCTTCCAAAAAGCCCAGGGTGGCGATAAAGCAGTGTGAAAACAATAAGCTGTGATCATTTCATATCAGGCGCGCAGACACAGTGGTTGCACAATGAGCAGGACCAGAATGAAGATTAAACAAAATGTCAGGAATCAAAGAGTCCATTTCAAAAAGGCTACATTTCCACAATGGGGGGGAAACACACTAATGCTATCAAAATAACAGGTAAACAGCCATCCTCATCTATGTATACTGCTGAGCATTTTAATCACTTAATTTTAATCAACACATTACCACATTTGGATAATTACTGTAAACAAATCAAACAAACACAACAAAACATTGTCAGCTTTGTGATGGGAAGAACAAAAAGGTTATGAGAAATGGGGTTTTAATTTGTTGGCACACGAGAATTAAAGGCCTCAATCACACAGTTGTTTTCAATATGGCCTAATTAGACCCCTTATCAAGACTTAATGGGTGTTTAAAGGCCATGACTGATTGAAATCCCCCTCACTCTTTTGTTGTTTTGTTGTACCTGTTCGATTGGTGACCTCAGCAATGACACAGCATGTCTGCACGCAACTACAACCTGTTAAGGCGGAGACACCCATTACTACGGACCTTTTTCAGATAGGCAGCCTGTTACGACCCAGGTCAATGTGTGACATTGTAGAGCAATATTTACAAGAACTAGTGGGGTAAACACAGGTGTCATCAATGGTACTAATTAAGGTTCCATTCCATTTAGGTCAGGCAGGGTCAGGGTGCTGCTATTGTGCATGTTGTCTAAGGATCATCATTATGTTCTTTGATCCAGACACTTGATTTTCAGTCGAGCCAAGACAGCCTAATATTGCTGCACCAAATACATGAAAGGCATTCATTAGTTTCTGACTCCGGAGAAAACAGTAAAATTACCCAATACCGAACTGTCTCTTAAACCAAGTTACAAAAAAAAATCAGCTTTTCTGTTCCATCTCCTTTTGATAATAAATGTGACGTCCAATCATTCATTCAGTCAAGCGTGGGCTGTCGAATTTTGCAAGAATGACGTGCTGAGACAGAGACAGGTCTCAAACAAAGTGAAATTTCTCCTGATCTGTTTGTCGGAAAAATGACATTTTAGTGTCAGAATGTGCAAATATTTGGCTCGTCTAAAATGGGTCCAATATTGACTTTGGTGACTATTTGGCGAAAGAATCGGTCATAATCTGTATTCACATTTACTTTTCCAATTGGTTTGAATAGACTTGGGACCGGGGCCAGTCTCCTAAAGGGGCGGGGCAGTGGCGAAATCCATGTGATAAAGATACAGGAAATGACTCTAGAGTGCAACATCTCCTTTCTAAACCATCTCTGTGTTTGCTCACTGGAAAGGCTCTGCTCCACAGCCTGTCTTGAGCCAATTAGAAACCTGGTTACACGTATATGTGATATTTAAAAAAAATCTGTTGGCTTCAGGAGATATCTACCTGGACAAATTTGCCTTTTCTAACCTTTTCCCTGTTGCTAAAGTTAGGTTCCTTGTTTACATGATGTTAAAGAAATCTGTGTAATTTCAGCGGGAATTTCAGGATCACTAATTATAGTCAACCCCTGATCCAGTGTGCTGTCCTCTGCCGTGCAAAACATGGTCTTCTTTGACTGTCAAGAATAAAACAATCTGGTAGTTGTTTAGGTCTCAATGAACTAATTCTGCTCTCTGTTTCTAGCTCAACAAGGTCTAATCAATCAAGTATATTCAACAATGTGTCATGTTGTCAGTCTGTCTACTAGAGCTTTAAAAAGCTTTTTCCTCTCCTTTTTGTATTAGCAAGCCTTGCACAAGATTAGGTTTTCTGCCTAAACAATAAAAATCAAGTTAATGTAGGTATCAAGGACAAAATATGTGTGAATTCAAGTGTGACACAAGAAAAGAGACTACACAAGAATACAACATTATACACTAAATTATACACAGAGGACCACGATCATGAAGACGTACGCAGACTTTAAAGAGGTGAACTGCACCTCACTGCAGTCTAAAAGCTCAAATCACACGGGAGGAGCCGCACATATACACAGTATACACCAAACTGCAATTCCCATAGAAAATACAGCTACTAGAGACAGCAACACAAACACACTTACACACACACACACACACACACACAGAGCCCAGAGGGTGTTGTTGCTCTTTCTATGGTAATTGCGTGATCAGGTATTCTGGTTAAGCACTCTCAGGAGAACTGCCTGACGCTATGTTAAACAGTCCATTCTGTTATAGCTGTCACTGTTGCGCCGCATTCGTGTGTGTGCGTGTGTGTGTGTGTCTGTGTGTTTGTGTGCCGTTTCTCCACTCAGTGCTGCATGAATCCTTTGTTCGTCTTCCTAACAGGTATGTCTCAGTATTCTTCCTCTTTCCCTCTCTGCGTCTTTTGTCAGCCTCTCAGTCAATTTACATTTACATTCTTAACAGGTATATGAGTGACGGGAGCAACAATGGCAAAGTGCAACATGGGAATTCGTTACAAAGGGGGAAAAGGATGACACCTGCCATACTTTTGAGTGAGTATGTGTGCAAAATCTGCATATAAGGATCAACAAAAGCCCTCTTTAATTTGGTGCCAGATTTATGAGTACATGTTTGCACCTGCAGGAACAAAAGACTGTGCTGGAAGCCCAGGCACATGAGCTACACACTCTTTCTCGCAAGTGTTTTTACACTCCTCAACATACACACACACATATGCACACACACGCACACACACACACACACACAGTTACTTGGTTGTTAATTAATGCCATGAAAAGGACAACATGAGCTGTGAGTGGCTGAAAGAGAACCAGGCTAGCCAGGCTGCACTCACAATGGGCTTTAACTGACAATACAAGCAGACTGGTTATTAATGAGAGCAAACTCACACACATGCGCGCGCACACCCATACACACACATGCGTGCGCGCACACAAACACACACACTGACAAATGCACACAGAAAACAACAAAACAGCCCAAGTACATGAGGTGCAGGACACATTTAACACAAATGAAGCCACGGGTGCACACACAAAGCACACTGCAGTGAGCATCAACACACACGCACACACACATAAAGACAGCACTGAAGCTAAGGGTTGTAAATGGCTCCAATCCTATTTACAGTGAGTCTTTTAGGAATGCCTGAAAAAAAACTTTAAAAATGATTAGATCAATGACTTTCCTATGGGTCTTCATTAGCTCTTTCTCTTACTGTCACACACACACATACACAAACACAGACACACAACACACGAACACACATTTTAGGGTTGCTAGCCAATTACAGAGGCAGAAATGGTGGTGCTGGGAAACTCTTGAGATAATTAGATATTTATTAACAGGCAGATACTGAGGTCTCAAAAGATGAAACATATATTATATACACATATACATATTATGCAATCACACACGCACAAACACACTGGTAAGAAAATGTAAAAACTATACAATCTATTTCACAGCAAAAGAAATCTTTTTCAAACCATCCTTGACTCAGTTGCCAATCAACTGATCATTAACATCCTGCACAGTTGGCACAGTGAAAAGCTCCTAACTGCCACAACTTCCTCTCTTCATACACAATTAACCTTAACTACACTTCAGTCGACACTTTAACTGGCATCTTCTTTGAATTTACACTCTTGAACTGGCACTGATTTCTTTCTTCCTGGCCTCCACTTGAACTGAAACTCACAATCAATAAACTCATCACCTACACCTAAACTCGTACCTCAAACTCCTTTCAGCGCTTCGGTGAGTCAACAACCTCACTAACCCAGGGAGTCAATGACTTAAAGCCACGACAAGGAGTTTTTAACTGGTTATGAAACGGTCTCAATTTAAGAATGATGCCTCTATATGACCTACATAAGCAACTAAGAATATCAGAGAGAAGATTTCTATATAGTTATTCGTCATCCTACTGGATCACATTTGCATTTTAAAAATTGTTCTACTTCTTGTTCGACTTTTTTAGCTAGTTTTAGCTAGGCTTAAAACTAAAAAAAAACTACTGAAGTAAGTTGCTTTGAATTTTTGAGTTTTCAACTATTTTCTTTCTACAGTTTACATGTATAGTCCTTCTATTAAAAGACCAGCCCGTGTGTGGTTTGTCTATTTTAGGCTACTGTAGAATCACGGCAGTGTAACATGGTAGACTTTATGAATCTCATGCCCTCTGTATGTAGAGGGCTCATTAACACAACTATTCCTCATGTGATTACACTCAAATGAAAGCAAACTTATGTATATTATATTCCAATTCTGCCATATTCTGACAATAAATTACCATAAATCTTATACACAAGACCTTAAAAAGGAGCTGGTGTACTCCCATCAGAACTGCATGTCAGATGGTCTAGTAGGTCCAGAAATCCCCTCCTCCGACAACTCCACGACATCAGATTAGGGGCACCAGTGTCAGATCATTTTGGTAACTTTCCAAAACTGAAGATCTGACATTCGCACCCACTTCACGCTGTGACCAGCCAGCCGTGCGGAGGTGAGAAAGAGTCAGTTTTTCCATTTGTTACACAACTATTTCCATCACAATACTCTGAATTCAAGGAGAGAGGGTGCTGAAATATGCACATTTATCCCCATATTTAAACACTGTCACATCACCAGCCGCTCTCTATGACAGCAACCTTTTCATGCTACTTATGAATGTGGCCGTTTGGAATAATTTAACGTTTGATTTCCAATGAGGTTGTCAAGTTTTAAACCAGTCTAATCTGCATGTAACTCTGTACCTTGGGAGATTAAAATTTATGTTTTAAAAACACCCATCCTGATGTCGCTTTCAACAGATTCCATCAGTGACAAATTTTCGAGCGTCAACCCACTCCTGCAGTAAGTTCATTTCTCTCACCGCTGGAATCCATTGTACCTGACACAAATTCAAGCTGACAGCAGCTGCTGTTCTTTGCCGAGGAGCAAACTACAAACTTTATACGACCACCTTTTCAGGTCTGCAGTGGGTGAGTGTTGACACTGAAAAGATGGATTTTTAGGTGGAGTATCACTTGAAATCCACCAGTGTGGTACAGCTAAGTAATTATGCAGTTTCTCATGGCTGAGGAGGATAACACACATCAAACCATTCAAAGATGCCATCGTGCTTTTGATGTAAAGTGGCTCCATTTCAGGGTTGATCACATATTCAAAGAAATCAAAAGCGTAATCTAGTTTCATGATCATCATTCCCACAAAAACACAATCTCAGAGTTAATCCACCCTCATACTCTATTAATTATTCAATGCAATGCCATTTGATGGTTATTTTTTTTTTATTCAAAGCATCTCGCAGTGCTGTGGTTTCAGAAGCTGTTCTCTTTTACTGTAGCATGAAATGATCCCAGAGGAGATTAAACTATAAGCACCACAGTGTGACATGAAGAAATTGTTCGTACAGTGCAATTATTTGTGTACATGTACGATACAGATGCGTTTACAAAGCCACACCACAACAGCTGAAGTGAAGGTCTGCCATGTTAACAAATATCAGAAAGTATATTGGGAAAAAATTTAACTGAAGTGAAGTTTGAGTGATAGAAATGTCTAACACCCAGTGGCAGTTGTTGCCCTTTTCTCTCTCTCTCTCTGTGTGTGTGTGTGTGTGTGTGTGTGTGTGTGTGTGTGTACAGTGAACAGTATAGACTTTAAAGCTGGAAAAATCTGACGCATATTACGAGTCAGCTCAGTGCACCGCAGACAGCCTGTAGGTACAGGACTGGTGTTACAACTGTTTATGTATCCTGTCAAATCAAATGTCCTGTGGTGGCACGATTGTTTATGTAGCCTGTCAGAACTAGGGAACCATGGAAATCACATTCACCTTGCAATAAAAACTGAGCCCTCCATGTGACCCTACATGGCACCCTGAGGGGACTGACATCTCTCTATCGTATAGATAAACACTTCTTCCCTTCCTGATGATTTCTTTTAACTGCGTGACCATCTGTCTGTGTTTTACTTGTCTCTTTGCTTGTCTGTTTCTCATCTGAGAGGGAAAGTGCAGGCAACAAAGGTGCTGATGGGTTTGTTACGGATGTAACCAGGAAAAACAAGAGGATGGACCCAAAAGCAGCCTCCTTGAGGAGGAGCTGGTGCGGTTGAGGAGATGTACTGGCACAGTCTATACAAAAACACTTACAGATTGGCTGGGCGGGCACAGAACATAACAGGGTGGGGAATTAACTTTTTAAAATATGAACACCTACCAGCCACTGACAGATAAATGTTCAAATTCAGTCACTCAATAGTCAATCGTTATTTTGTGTCTGGCGTCTACCAGACACTTTCATATTTTAACAGCATTTGGCTGGTGGACAGTGCTAATTTCCCACCCTGGATCTAAACCAGATAAACAGTCTATGGGCAAAAAAATCAGTGGACCAAAAAACAGACTGCAAAGATTCAAGAGAACAATGGAAACTAGGTCTGTGAAGATAACTGCATTACCACAACACCACAATATGATGCCTAGCACGGGGTTGAGCTCATTGCCGTCATCACAAAATTTTATTTTGTAGGGTCAGTCTCATGTTACTCCATTACGCTGTGCATTAAAGATCAGGGCTGTCACACATGACAAGATAAGAACACAGCCTCTGATTAGTCAACAGACTCAAACCAAGGCATCATGTGATTGCCAGCGGACAGCTAACAATATGCAATATGCACATGAGCCGAAGTTGCAGGCTATTGTTAGCCTTTCCTCCTTGCCTTACATCGGGGCTACTTCACTTTTCCAGAAGTTGGAAAACAACAGACAACAACAGACTTTTCTTGGTTTCGGACAACTTGGATTGCCAACTTACTGCTAACCTTTTCCTCTGCTCTGCTGGGAGCACCAGCATTCCTCGAGGGCTGCTCTCTCTCCCTCAACCAACTTCAACCACACACAAAACACACACTCATTACACGCTGCCCTATTCCTTAAAGGAGGTTCACGACTCTTATTCCAGTACCTTTAAATAAAGTCCAATAATTATTTGCACACTTGCAGTAAACTACTATCCTGTGGGAATATGTTGCTTTTTCACCGCGGTAAGAAAAAATCCATACATCCATCCATCGCAGCCCTGCTGGAAAAACTGGAAAACGCTGGGACGCTGAGGCTAACGACTGACAGGTAAAACTAATCGGCAATCAAAAAGGCGAGAAATAAACAAAGACAGGAGGTAAAGCCACAGAAACAAGAGAAAGGGCAAGAACTTCAAAATAAAACTAGACAAAACCAAACTAAAACACGAAGCCATGACAGAGTTTTGGGCATAGCAATACCTTTGTGGCTGCTGTCTGTCAAAAACCAAACAACCATGACTCAGACTGATAAAGAGCAGCTGATAATGTAGCTGGTCGGCATATAGGTCGGTCCATTCACTTGAAATAGAGGCAGTGTTTGTAACAAATAGCCAATCATATGCAACACGGACAGATGTAGAGCAGCCTATTTGAGAAGAGATGGGACTTTATTGATCCAGTTGGAAAAATGAGGTCATTGCAGCGGAAGAAAGCATCCAGAGTAAAAGACACAAAAACTAGCATATTCGACTAAACGTCAAAAGTGAAAATTAGCGATAATAGTGGGACGGTGGTGACATAATATAATTTTAATACAAAAGTAGACAGCATGAAAAAGAAACAACTATCTCAAAAAGAACAATTACAGTGGAAACAGGAGCACATATTGAAACTCAAAGCAACAGTCACACCTGACTTTGTTGCCGCCGCCGAGGCCTCAGAGAATTGCTGGAGGAAAATTGCAGGCGGCGTTATGTAAAAACATAAGTTAACTGTTTCATCACTGTCCTGTCATGAAGCCACAGTGGGCATACTTCTCTCTGATTCATTACTGTCGTCACACTGAAGCTTTGAAATTATTTTCTATTCAAAAAGTGTGCGTCATCTCCCCCATGGCTGCTGTGTTGAGGCATATGGGGACGTCTACCACTCCTGGGAATCTATGAAAGAATTTCAATGCACTTAGTAAGCAACCGGATACTGTATTAATTATTCATAAACCAACAGCTCACAAGCAAATGCTCTTGCTCTGTTTATTTCTGTTTTCTTTTTTATTCTATTGTACTGTCTTTACCATCTATTGTATTTATTACTCTTACTTAGTGTCTGTATTTTACATCTGGCTTTTGTCTTTTATTGCGAAACACTTTGTAACACTTGCTCTGCAAAGGGTAACATAAACTTGGATGATGACTCGAGTGCCTGAGGCTATGTATATTGACTTCAGAGAATCCACCTGTTCTGTAGTAGCGCAGCGCTGTAATTTTCACAATCACAGAACAAATGACATCGACCCAACGCTGTGCATGTCAGACGCGTCTTTGAATTCAATTATCTCACATTACTTGAATCCAAGAATTCGGCTGACGCAAAAGGAAAGCACACACTGGTGGCGTATGACAAGCTTCAAAAACACCTGCAGACATTCTTTTAAATATTTTATAACATTCGCTCCCTCGATCGGCCCTGTCCCAGTTGCCATGGCGTCCACTTCTGTCTCTATGACATATCCTATGTGTGGCTATGGCCTCCTCTCATTCCCAGCTTGTTAAATAGCGACGTTTTGACAGCCATCCTCAGCGACTCATACAGACACGCATCATACTCGTTAGCAGCTTTCATGTGTCATGTGACTCTCAGGAACGTAATGTAGTTATTGTAACCCAGAACATGGTTTTATCCTAAATGTACCCCAAGAAGTTTTGTGGTTTTGTGTAATGCTATTCAGACATCTAGTTTTTGTGTGAGTTTCTCAAAGAACCCCAAAAATTTGAGAAACTCAACAGCAGTGTGTCTTTCCAGAAATCATGACCTGGTTACTAAAGATAATCCACGGCCCTTTTTGATTTACTTTAAGGGGTGAACTGTCCCTTTAATGATGCACAGTGCTGCTTCTTTTTTTCAAAACCACAGCACTACTTTAATAGAAGAGGCATCATCCGAGGCTCTGAATAAAAAACACAGGGTATCCTAGGAAAAAAAGTTTGTCATTTTTCTATTCTTAGTTTGCCACAAAACTCTGCAATGTCATCTAGCAACAAACTGTCTTGGCCAATCAAGTACATGTAAGGGCATGTACTGTGCCAGATTAACGTTACAAGCATCAGGAGGAGCAGCAGTAAAGAAATGTTACTATGACAACGTTCCAGAGGGTTACAATCCTACCTTGAAGGTATATAAACCATCAATGTCTTGGAGTTTGATTAAACTTTCAAACTGGACTCCCTGGATCATATTTTATCTTCTGTCTCTACCTTGTGGCAATACGCCCACACCAACGCCACCCATTAGGTTTGTCCTGCTGTTGTGCTGTTGTCAGTGCGACTGTGCCCTCACAGTATACGGAGAGTTACTCTGTACTGCACTCTGTGTGCGGCCACAAAATGGTGAATTTACTGTTTCCTCTTCTTCACTCACATTTTTTATAGCAATGTTATATCCAGGGTTTTTATCCCATTTGGTTTAACATTTTGCTGCAGACTGCTCCATATGCATATCTGATACTTGTTGAGCTGTGGTGCATTCATAGTGCTGTAGGAATCACAATGATATCACAATCTGGAGAATGGGACGGACTTGCGGTCACAGTGACCTTGACCTTTAACCTCTGATGACCAAAATCTAATCAGTTCATGCCTGCATTCAAATAGACATTTGTGCCAAGATTGAAGAAATTCCGTCAGGGTGTTTTTGAGATATCGCATTCACAAGAATGGGACAGACAGTCAGACAATTGATTTAAGAAAAATGATCAAATATAAAAATGCAAAATGATGATTCCCTTTATTCAGAATTTCCAAATTCTTTCCACTTCTAATCTGTCTTTCCATTGACAAGGTGCATTTAATACCTACCCAGACAGGTCGCTTCTCTCTTTTGACCCCATGAGAAAATGTATAGGCTGTGTGAAGTGTCGATGTTATGACTTCACGCAGCCTGCTGACCCGCTGAGACATAGTGGCATTTTAATAAAATGTAAGACCCTGGCACTTGACTTTCCTGGATGTCTACTGCGCCATCTCGGGCTCAACATCACCCCCCTGGCATGAGTTAGGGCAGCAAATTTTTATGAGGGTCACTGAGGTTGAGAGAGCAAGAGACGGAGAGCTTGAGATGAAGAAAGAACAAAAAAAATCAGACTGCGAGAAAGGAGACATCAGAGGGGGTCGTGAGGAACGAGCAACAAAGAGCTGTGAAAACTTGAGCGATGTGAGCAGCGAGCGAAACTCTGGTGTGAAAACAGCTGAGCCATCATTGTATGATGTCATTTTCTGCCATCGCTGGTGGGAACAGTAGGTCTGTAATAATACCATTTATAGCCCGGTTCACACCTGTAGTGAACCAGACACAGAGAGGATGGTAATAACGGTTGGATGGTGATAATGAGTCACCACATTCCTCTGGTATCATGGAAAGAGATTTTAAACAGATCAGGCCGTACTAAATCTAAGGACGTGTTCCTTTTGTAAAACTCACATCTCAGCTGTCTGGAAACTTAAAATCCCTCGTTAGCTTTTCTGCTTCCCCTGTCTCCTTCTCTGTGTTTGATATGAATTCAATCAGGGATAATTGCTTTTACCTAGATTCATCTCTCGAGTGTACTTTAAGTGTCTACAGTCTTTAGGAGACTCAGTATATCATGGAGCATGTCCTACCACAGGCTGCTAAAGTGTAAATCAGTGAGGAAAGGTTTGCAGTGCTGTAGATCAATAGGACAAAGCTAATCTTGTTGTCAGTCAAGGACAAAGCTAATTCCACTGACAGTCAACACTGAATGCTTAATTTGACTGTAAGGCAAAGAGAAAGGGCTGATTCAGTTGGGAGTCAATGGGCCAACACGAGTTTCATGCAATAGAAGTGAGGCAAAGTTTTTCGATTTCAGTGCAACGGGACAAAGGCGCCAGCATTTTTAATGAGCCATTGACTAAACCTCTCTCCAAAAACCAACTGCAGCCTTGTGCTACTTCTACCGTTAACTAACAGATACATAAAGGGGTTACAGGTTACGTT
>JAJHUR010093739.1:9359-21213 GCA_027495735.1 Lutjanus campechanus | reverse complement strand
ATTTTACATGTTCTTGTTGAACAATAATGATAATAATAATAATGAATTACTAGGCTTGTAACGATAAACCGATATGATCGGATATCTGTTTTTACAGGCGAGAGATACGGCTGTATCGGTAGCAGACTGCCCAATCGATAGTAATCAGCCACAAATCCTTAGATGAATCGATTGTAGAGCTATGGATCGGCTATCGCGAGACTAGGAGTCGGTTGCCTGAGGCTTCACAGTTTTCATCTCTAAAATAACGCGAGAGCTGATGAAACGACTGTCGCGCATGCTCCGTAACATTATCTTCACAACCCAAAGCTAAAAGTACTAACGCTGACGAAAGAACATCCGAAAACATAATGGATGTAACAAGAGTAAATAACAGAGCACTAAATGGAGTAAAAGGTGCAATATTCCTCACTGAAGTAGCCAGTTTTCCCGTGGCCGCTGCCTCCTCATTAATTATCACTGAGCTGTGATGACGACAAAGACCAGCTCTCCTCTGAGTAATGAGCCGCCTGCTGCTGTCATACTGCTGCTGCTGCTGCTGCGTAATACAGTCTATGGTAATACACACACACACACAACACACGCACAATACACACACACATCCGGTGTGTTAGATACATGAAACATCCACTGACTAAGGAAGCATTTTTACGTAATGACTGAAAAAATGTACCCATGTTACAGTCATGATTATGAGAATTTAAAGAAGTCATAATTACGAGGTAAAAAATCTAATTTATGGGAAAAGGTCTAAATTATGACATAAAAAGTCATAATCACGAAATAAAAAGTTATTATTATGAGATAAAAAGTCTAAATCATGACAAAAAGTCATAATTATGAGATAAAAAGTAAAAAAAAAAAAATTGAATACATTGGTATGGAATTTTGTTGTTGTTTATTTTTGACAGTGCCAGAAAGAAAAAATGCTTGTGGAAACGTGGTCTTTTATCTGTTTAAAATAATGTAAGAATGTCATTTTATAGACATGACAAATTTATAGTTTAAAGTCTACATCAACAAATGTTAACTATCGTATTGTTTTCACACTGTATCGAACCGTATCGTTCTTAAACTGTATCGACTCGTATGGAATCGCTCTGCCTTAAAAAGATATCGTTTTTGAATCGAATCGTAACCTGTGTATCTAGATACATATCGAATCGGCTTCATGCCAGAGATACCCTATGAATTACATTTTCACAGATTTAATTATCTGGCATTGGATGTCTGTATCCTGGAGGATACACTGCCCCATAAGGGTGCAAACTGGGACAATCACTCACAGTTATTATGATTACATATTTATTATATTTTGGGGGGATTTTGTTTTAGAAAATAGTTTTTAGGGATGATTTTATATGCTCTTTTTGAAAAATAAAGAACTACATTTTCACAGCTTTGATAATCAGACGGTGAATGTCAGTGTCCTGGAGGATACATTGCCTAGATTAGGGTATAAAACAGGGATAAACACTCACAGATGTACTTTAGAGCTTGAGATCTGTGCCCTGTGACCTGTTTGGACCAGACAAGGTTGGGCTATATTTCCTCACATATTTCATGTGCTTACATTGGGTTTGGGCTGTATGTATTGTCCCTGTCACTGCCAACTCCTACTATTTGGTGCAAAGAGAGAAACTTGTCGGGTTGTAATCAGGTTCGGGCTATGCTAATGAGGGACGGGTTTGGGTCAGGTTCAGACAGAATTTTTTTGGGTTTGAGCCTTTTTGGGCTAAACCTTTCAGGCCCGATTGAAGTTCTAATGTATTTATGTTTTGAGGACCAAACTCTACAGATAATCAATAACGTGAAGGTGTGAAATATTGATTTCTCTTTATTTTACTCTTAAATGTGTATTATTGATTAATTCACCAGTGTGCATGTTTTTGCATGGTCACTGATCAAAATGCTTGCAACATTATTTGCTTTTGTTCATCTTCCGCTGCTCGTATGTTACTAGTGTAGGGGGAATCACAGAGGATGGACGTATAAAAACAGGAATAACATGTTTTGTTCATAAATATTAATAACTTGTTTATTCAAAGACTAGATGTGCTTCCAGCGTTCAAATTATATGAGTGACTATTCATTTTTTCACTGTTTTAAACTTTTAATGCAAAACTTACAAATAAAGAGCTAATAGTATTAAAAATGTTTTAAAAGTTGTCATATGATTTTTATTTTTAAATTAATCCCTAAATGGGCAGTGTTAATTAGGAGACTAAAGTTCACATAGAAAAAAAAGTAAAATAATGAACTCATGTTATTTTGGCTGAGATATATTAGAAAACAGAAATTAAAGATATTTATTTGTGCTTGCCATTTAAGGGTTATGACTAATTAGTATTAAACACTGACTTGATTTTGCCAAACAGTGAGCCCACGACGTTAATGATTATAATTGTTTATTAATGATTTATATACCCAAGTATTTAAAGTGGCTGTAGTTTTTCTTGCAGACAGTAGCTATGGAGGTGCAGAGGAACATTCACATGAGGCATTTCTGGAGGGCACTGACAAATGACCTGTTTTGTCGTGTATATATGAGGATTTGTTGGAATCTCTTCAGCTGAGGAAAGCCCCGCAATCACACCCAAGTGTTCCTTTCTAAAGCACTGTGCAGCCATATTATTCTCTTTAAAATAGGCCACTTGGAAAGGCGTTAATCTGTATAGGGGGATATTCTGCTTTACATTCTCTAAAACCACACTGTGTGCTCCAGCCTGCAGTAACCATTCTGCAGTGTTGGCTTTCTGCAGCACTGTGCAATCACATTATAAAGGTGTTCTCCATGAGACAGGCCACTTGGATAAGCATAAATCTACATAGCAGCAGATTTTTTTTTTTCCTCTGCTCTCAATAAAAAAGTAAAATAACCGCAATATGCTCCAACCTGCAGTCGTCACATTAAAGTGTCACCTCTCTAAAGCACTATGCAATCATATTACAAAGCCGTCCTCCATGAAACCGGGCACTTGAATAAGCATAAATCTACAGAGACAGATTGAATCCTCGGGCCTCTCGCACGGCACCAAGGGGGGAAGGAGGAGAGCCCAGAATCTGTTAGCAGACAAATATCCCTTGGCCTAACATTAATCTGCATAAAGCGCCGGTGCGAGGAGGTGAGTTGTGTGTAATATGTGCTGAACATCCCACAACAGAAGGAGCAGAGCAGAGCGTCTAATCAGGGAGAACGGCTGCTGCCGACGGCGACCGTGGCGAGGCTTCAGGCCCTGACCTGCTGACTGGATTCTGCTGAACAGGCTGGAAGAGAAATCCCCCTCCATCCTCCCTCTCATTCTCCCCCCTCTCTGAGCGTCCTCGTTCATATCTTTTCTGTCCTCTCGTTTCCCCGTCGTCTCAACCTAGAAGATGGTTTTCTCTCCCTGTTGAGTCTGAGCTCTGCTTCAGATCTGTACATAGGTTTATTGTCCTCTCTTTAACATTCTCCTCTCTAATCTTTGCTCTTTATTTTTCTGACTAAATAGTTTTTCGTTTTCTTCTTCTGTATGTTTTTTGGATCGCTTCTGCTCACACATTTTTGCAGACTGACATCATTCAGATTTACACATATAAAGCAGAGATGAAATGAAAAATCTCATGGGTGCTCTTATTTTTCTGTTTAATATCAGTTAGTTATTGAGATATTAATTTATTACTGTAATAAATCTTTGAATGGCGGTCTATAGGAGTGTGCATATATGCTTATTAATATCTCAAATATTAGACATGCTAAAGACATCATATCTTGTACACAGCTGGCCCATGGAGATATGCTAAATGTATTTAAGTATGTGTTGAATGGCATCACCATATGTGGTCAGTTATGAAGCATTATTAAACTGACTCAGGTGATACAGGCCATGCCCAATTCCATCTCTAAAAATGTTCCACCATTTTTATTAGTAAACACATTTTTTGCCTCTTTTGTCCCATATTTCATCCATTCTTCTCCAAATTTAAATACCGTATTTAGCTGAACCCAAACAAAAGTTTGTTTATTGATGCTGCTTACCGTTCTGGTCATTAACAAAATACTATTATATCTCTTGAATGCATTATCTGATTGGTATCTTCAGACCTGAATTACCAACATTTCTGGTTGGGACTCTTTCAGAAGCTGGGCCGACGAGCAGCACCAGCAGCAGAAGATGCAGCGATCACACCGATTTTCCTCAGGAAATGCAAATATTCTAGTTTTTATTTCTTTTTCTTTCCCCATCTTTCCTTTGACATCCTTTCCTCCCCTTTAACTGTAACTTTAATTTAGTTTTTTAAAACAATTTCTACATAATTTAATTTTCTTTCATTTTTTTCTTTTTCCTCATTACTCTTTTGTAGATGGTCCTTTCCTTGCATGTGCCTTTCCTTTGCTTTCATAGTCGCCCATCCCCCCCTTTTCTCTGCCTCAGTATTACATTTTTCCTCTCCTCCATTAACCTAATCTCTTTCCCTTCATGTCTCCTCCACTGTCCTCCCCTCCTCTAAAACTGACATTTCCACCAAAGTAACCAGCTCTGTAGGTTAAAGAGAAGAGCGAGCACACTGCACTACTTTGTACTTAAAATTAGCGCCATGATAATAGTGTGCATGTCAATAATCATTACAAGTAAAAGGTTCGAGGGTCCCTCTGAGGATACTTGAGGCAGATCAAGTCAAAGCACAGAAAGGAAATACAATACTTTTATTGCTTGATGTGCAAAGTGAGATCAGAACAAATCAATTAGTTTTAATCTCCTGCATGCCAACTCCTTTATGTTAAGTTGTTAGTTGTCAATAACAATCTTTCAGGTGATTTAGCACCTCATCTGGCCATAGTGGAGGTCAGATTCTGTTGTTTCTGACAGAGTTCATTATTTTATCAATATACAGCTAGCTGATTTTTTTTTCTGTTGGGACAATAGCAGATTGTTATTTAAATATTATTAAAATATTATTTTTCACTGTGTGATTTGCACCAAAGTATGTTAGCATGCAAACCAGGGCTAGCATTAGTAATTTTCTGTCTTTGTTCATTTAGAACAGAATCTATCAACCTTGTCTGACCTGTGACTGTTTTAAATTCTTACTAGAATTGCTTAGATCAATATATACATACTTTTTTTAAAGCAAAAAGAACATCAAATGAAGAATGTGTTTTAAAGGACCAGTCAGGAGGATCTACTGTCAACTTGCAGTGCGTTTGCAGATTGCATGTCATATTTAATTGAAGAGTTCCTTGTGTGTGTCTGTCAGCATCGGCCCTTTTACATTTAGTCTTTTAAAAACCTGGACCCAGTTTGAATTAAACGACCAATGTTAGCAAGCATGTAACTAGCCAATCTACTCACCTGTGTCTTTCTTACCTATGAGGCACACATAACTACCAGAGTTGGACAGACGTTAGTTTGCTAACTAGTTTCAACGGTTGACAAGCTTAACATTCCACTTCAAGCTCAGCAAAATGTACCAGAATTAGTGAGTCTGCAGGTATGCATGAATCATCTATCCACTACCCACCTGAACATATTATTTTCTTAAATTTAGAGACCTGCACCTGCACCTCTACCTGACAAAAAAACTAAAAACTAAAACTAAAAACTGTAAACTTCACTGGACAGAGAAAACTCTCCAGAGGAAAGAGATGTGATTAATCAGTGAATTTGTGCTGCTGTGCCTCGTACATGAAGCCCCAGGTTAAGCGAGCAGTTAGTCCCAGGCTAAGGGAGCTGTTAGCCCTAGGCTAAAAGAGCTTTCACACTGGTACAATCCTGGAACATTCCAAAGTGGGCTAACCCTGACTTTAGCCAAGGGCTAGCAAGGTTAGCCCCGAGTTTGCGGTGTTATCTCCTGAAAATCGACTAAACCCAGGACTAAAAGCAGCCAGTGTGAAACAGGACTAAAAGATTAGAAGAAGAGGACAATCAGTGTGGGTGTATAGAGGCTTTAGCCCAGAGCTAGAAGAGGGGCAGTGTGAATCATATAGCCCTGGGCTTAGTTTAACCCTGGATTAACATTGTTTATATGAAAAGGGGCTAAGTTGGGCCAGGGTGTCTTTCTCTCGCTCTCTATCGCACCCATGGCCCATCCACTATTAATCAGAATATTAATTTTTTTATGACTGGCCTGTCCAGTCTGTGCACTAACTGCAGTCTGCACATTACTAACGTGCATGTTTGGTGTGTCATTTGGTGGGAGGAGCTTGGCAGAATGATGCGAGGCAGCAGAGACAGGCCGAAGGTTTTGCACTGTGCATGTTCGAATTGGCTGCTGCAGATTTGACTAAGCTGCTGTTGTTGTTGGCTAATCCAACATAGAAAACACAAAAAGGTAGGCCTACTTCATCTGACTATTGCAAAGAAGTCCTGCTCATTGATTTGTAACACTGCCTACAATATTAAAGTGCTAGCCATGTCTGTATGAATTATTCCAAAAGTTACATTTATATTGGTATGTATCATCAATATAGTCCAATCCCTTCATTTATTTACATTCTCACCCTGAATTCTTAGACTGTATAGCTGTGGTTTTCATACCTTTTCTGTTCAAGGCACACCTGTATTCATACCTGTGCAAAACAGCCTCTAAAATGAGCCTAATCAATAGAAGCATTGAGTATGAACCAATCAGAGGCAGAGTTCCCGGATTGCGGATGGGGAAAAAACTTAAGTGTAAATCATTTAGGACCTTAATAATACATTCTTTGCAGCACCTGCACAAATGTCAAAAACTGGAGTCTGCAAATTATTTGAGTGTTTTTTAGTGTATAGAATTCGCCTCTATTGAGAAATGAGTGCACACAAAGTACTTAATAGTAAATAGATCACTCATGAATAGTATTGTTGTGCATGTCAACTAGTTTTCCTTTAATTAATGCCACAGAGTTAGAACATTTTTAAAGTCTAGCCACAGTTAGTTATTATAACTAGGAATTAAAAGCATTGCACCATAAAAATTGCTTTGTAATTAAAAACATTTATATTTTTGCAGCATTTTCCAGCAATGCCTCAAGTCACTACTAAAAATATTGTACTGTGACATGAAGATTGATATTCCCTTCCCTCTAACACATCTCTGAACTTTTTCAGCCATAATTCTGTCTGTTATTTGAACATTAAAATGAGAAATTATTTCTTATTAGCTCTGCAGTTTTTTTCCCCTCTGCTGAGCCAGTGGGTAAGTTATGCATCGCAGCAGCCTGGAGGCAGACGGGCTGCTGCCTGCTAATATAAAACGTCGTCTCCTGTGAAGCTGACAGTATTGGTCGGCAGAATAAGCTCAGGAGGTAATTGGGGTCTTTAGTCTGCAAACCAACAGAGTCTCTCTCAATAGCATTAGTCACCCAGAGTAATCAGACACAAAAGGATCATATCTGCAGTGCTGCGGATAAAGACGCTGCTGAAGTTGAATTTTTGTTTTAATCTTCTTAAGACGGTGCGGCCCAGGTCAACTTTTTGAGCACTGGGACCTCCAGTGTTTCCTTGGCATTGTTGCTATAATCACTGAGGGATATTCTGTTACCAGGAAGCATTAGAATAAGCTTTCTTAACCTGCATTAACTGTGTCTGGCAGCATTGCCCAAAAAGATTGCCCCGTGTATCACCTCTGCTGTCTGCTCCATCACCAACTGTAATTGTCTGGAAAGTCCTGCAGCACTAATTGCAGCATGGAGCACTGTGTGTATCTGTGCGTGTGGAGTGTGTATGTGTGCGGAGTGTGTATGGGGGGTTCTGCCATGGCTTCTTCTCTGTTCATCTAAATTAGGGCCACATACATGTTAGTCACGACTGGCAGGAGCTACTGTATAAAGAGTCTGCTGTGCTACGAGCGTTAGCATGTTAAGCTAACGGGCCAAATGGGCTGAAAGAGAGTCTTCAACATGGAATAAATGGAGAGAAGCACTGAAGCTATACTGTACTGTAATGTACTCTAGAATACTGTACTCTACTGTATTCTAATGTACTACTGTAATATAAATATGCTGTAGCAACTGTACTATAATCTAATCTAATGTACTCATTTACACTGTACTGTACTGAGTACAGCAGTTCTAACTCTGAATTGTACTCTTTCATACTGTACTCTGCACTGTATGTATTTCAATATACTGTGCTGTGCCACTGTACTACATTTAGTCCTACTGTACTTTTATTAATAACCACATTAAACCACATTGTATTTTATTTTACCACACTTCACTTTAGAGTAAAGTACTACTGTATATAATGATATATAATACTATACTACACTACACAACACTATATTATACTTCACTATGCTGTACTATGCTATACAATACTATAGTGCTATAGTATTATTCTATGCTACGCTATGCTAGACTGTACTATATTCTACTACTATACTATGCTGTGCAGCACTACACTATTCTTTACTGCATTATATTATTCTATGATTATTCTGTTATACACTACTATTGTATGCTTTCCTATGCTGCACTATACTATACTATGTTATTCTATGCTATGCAAGACTTTACTATACTATGCTATATAATGCTATACTATGCTGTGCAGCACAATACTACACTGTACCATATTATTCTATGCTATGCAATAGTATACCGCACATATTATTTTATGATGTACCATGCGATACTATGTAATACTATACTATATATATTATTCTATGCCAAGCTGTGCAATACAATACTATGCTGTGCTGCACTAAACTATACTATACTATTTCTATGCTATGCTAGGGCTGTACTAGCATAGCATACTCACTCTTTAATACTATATTATGTTATGATATGTTATATGTTATGCTATGCTTTACTATGCTATGATATCCTATACCATACTGTGCTATAGTATAATGTCCTATACTCTACTACGGTACTATATGTATTATGTTGTTCTATGCTATGTTAGGTTGTACTATACTATTCTGTGCTGTACTATGCTATACTATATTACACTTCAATACTCAACATACATCTTTACATACTTTATTATGATATATTGCTATGCTATACTATTCTATAATATACCGTACTGTACCACACCTCACTATAAAATATTATACATACTATACTGTACTTACTACATTATGTATTATGACATACTATATTTCACAACAGACTACAATAATTAACTGAACTACAGTACTACATACAGTACTATTTACTGTACTATAGTGTTAATACTGTGCATTCTACTACACTATGCCATCCTATTATATACTACACTATACCATGAGATGAATCACTGTATGTGAAAACAAAGGCCTGAGTCACTCCTATGTGTGCTTGCAGAGTTTGGAAAGATGCCCAAAAGCTGCTCTATGTGAATCTTGTGTGGGGCTTTCAGCAGGGTTTGTTTCTCTCTGCAGAACACTACAACATGAGGACCCAAACACAATTTTGGATAAAACAATGGGTGAAGGTTGTGCTGAGTCAGTATCTGTGGTAACATTAGCTCCCAGCTGTCAGGTACAGTAGCTGATAGGTGACACAAAGGGTTACAGCTGTTAACAACACTACATACATCTCACTACACACTAGCATTACTTAACCTACAGCTGTCCAGTATGTTGCAATAGTAAAAATTAATTATATCTACTACAGCACTATATCTGCTTATGCTAAAATGGAATCAAAGCATGATAGTGTTTAACAGCAACAGTGCCAGTCTGGTCATGTCTACACATGTGTTTATACTTCAGTCATTTACTTCTTTTTCATTCTGCCAGTTCTTTTTTCAGCTGCACCAGGAGTTGCCCAGTGTCATATGCAACTACAGTAAAATAGACTTCCACATCAGCCTTAATCAAAGGCTTATTGCAAAGCTAAAAACGAGTTTAAAAAGTTTTTTGATCAGCAGAGTGATGTAGAAGTGGGGTGAGGTGACACACAAGCCAATTTAAAAAAAGAGCTGTGTGTCTACATTTGCCTTCATTAGGGAGACAAAAATCATTACTTTCTCAGAAAAGGCCTTGTTATGCCAGAGAGAAGTGACAGTTTTATAGTAAAGAAACAGGCGTCCTTGAGCCTTGGATAAAAAGCTTAATATCTGCTGTTTTGGAAGAATTAACTGCTGTCATACTGACCAGTTCTTTCCAACATGTTTTGCCACTAATGAAACAATTATGCATAGTGTTAAAGGAGGAAAATGTCTGTGTCAACACAATGAATTAAAGCTTGCAATAATGCTGATGTTTGACAAATACTTTTTTGCTTAATTGCTCCTGTCACCAGATGTTCTACAGTGATTTCTAGACAATAAAATTAGACAGATTACAGATCACATTAAAATGCCTCATCATCGCATGAGACAAACACAAAACCATGGTCAGGGAAGAAAAGAAGAAGAAAAAAAAGAAAAAAGAGGGAAAAAAGAAAAGGAAAGTACCTTTCTTGTGAGTAGCTTCATTTTTGGAGCCTTTGGGGTCTAATAAAAAAAAGATCAGAATTAAACACAGCATATTCTATCAACACGTTACCAACTATACGTTGTTTGTCCTCGTTAAGGAAAACAACCGCTTTGTCTATCAAGGAGCGAACAAGACAGCAAGGCTCGATTATCTAAGGTGTCGCACTGCTGCCAACACTCAGCGGGGGTGAGTGTGTGGCAGTGGGGGAGACTTAGGAGGGGCAGGGAGGAGGAGGGGCAACATACTGTGAAGGCAATAGCAGGAAGGAGGGATGCACGAGTCTGTAGAGGAACAATCTACTGCCATACTGCAGCGGGCAGGAGAGGAGAGGCGATGCACTGAGATGAAGAGGAGGAGGAGGAGGGTTGCAATGCAGTTCTGTCAAGAGGAGCTGAAGTAAGACTAGCAAAATGCACTACAGGAGATGCAAGAGGCCAGAGAGAAAGAGGAGGAAGAGGAGGAGGAGGAGGGCGGGGAGAATGCAAAGACTACATGTCAAACTGGCTTCGTTTAGATTTTTTGCCTCATTCGGCCTTCGAGGAAATTACACTTTTTGTTTCTTGTCTTTAGGGCAACAGGTTGCTGGTGAGGTGCATATTCCAGAATGACTTGACTGACTTCCAAATGAAATGAACCGGTCTGGTAACAAAGTTCTCAAAATGGATTCTTTGTCATGCGCAATAATTTGACTCCTGCTACAGAAATGGAGCTGTAACCCCACAGGAATGGATAAATGATCTCCAGATCTGAAATGAAATTCTACTTCTTTGCTCAAATGGGCGCCATTAATTTGAAGTCATTTGGCTGAAATGGAGCCCATCGGAATGACAAAAGGTTCTACTTCCACCCCCGAAAATGTAAATCTTCAACCTCTTCCAAATGGGCCACATAATTTCAGTCATACCAGAGAAGGGAACTTTTAGTCTCCAAAGAGGCTGATTTATAATGGAAAAATGCCGACCTGCTAATGTCAAGGAATTGGAAGTTAAGGCCAAATGATTTATTGTTCACAGTGACAAGGCCTTTTCTCCCTGTTCACTTAAGGAAAGTTGATGTCTGTTCTACAAAAGACTGCGCCCGATGCATCATTAAGGATCATTAGCTTATCGGATTCCTACAAGAAGAAAAGCCAAGTCTTACTGTCTTTTGATCAGCAGATATTCAACCAACCACACAACACTCTTCACCATACTTGCCAACTAGGGGTGTAACGATACACAAAAATCTCGGTTCGATACGTACCTCGGTTTTGAGGTCACGGTTCGGTTCATTTTCGATACAGTATGGGAACAAAAAGCAAAACCTAAATTTTCTTGTTGTTCATTTGGGTGTACTTCATACCGGGGCTCAATCACCTTGAGCATGTGTTTAAAACCTGTATTTTCAACAACTGAATATGGTCTTAGATCCGCTGCTATAAAAACTCCAATGGCTCTTGTTATAGCTTTGGCCCGATCTGAATTGCCAGGGAGAGGCTGCT
>JAJHUR010093737.1:0-11842 GCA_027495735.1 Lutjanus campechanus | reverse complement strand
TAACTGATAATGAGGGCATAATAAAGCACATTTTATTTTGATAAAGCAGCAATAAAATATTCTTAAAAGCATAATAATGCATAATAGAAGATTTATTAGACTTCTATAAGGCACTGTTCTCGCTTTAGATCCGGTAGCTGCAAAAAGCACAGTTAACTGTTAACAAGCGCATAGTTAACTTATAATAGATGAGCAATTAAGTATATATTAATGTTAATAAATCAAACAAAAAATTAATAAAGGCAGGATAAGGACAAAGTTGCATCAATATATGTGTTTATAATGTTATTATGAACAATTATAAGATGCTCATGAGGATTTTATTAATGTTCTTAAGCATCAACAAACAAGTTAACAAGTTTCTTATAAGTTATTATAAATCTGTTATAGTCTGTTATTAACACAATATAATGAGACTATTAATACATTATATAGTCTTATAAAGGCATACTAATGTTAATAAGCATCTTATACACACTTATAAGGGCCTTATTACCTATTAATAAATGCTTATTACAAGGACCTTAATATAAAGCGTTACCCAAAAATGTTCTGTAAACTGCACAAAAACTGGCTTGTGTCTGTGCACAGGACAAGGGGAAGGGGAAATAAATGGATGGTAAATATTCGGAAGGAGCACTAAAGGAGGATTTGTTTGGCTGTTGAGTTAAAATATTAACAATCTTTCTCCAGAATCGCATCACCCACCTTAAAAGACGTAAGAAGATGAAAAAGACATAAAGGATGTAACAAGACAAAAAACAACTATGTAAAAGACAAAACAAGATGGAAAACAACGTAACATGACAAAAATGACATAACGTGACAAAAAACAAAATAAAAGATATAACAAGAATAAAAATAACCCAAAAGGCACAACAAGATGAAAAACAATGTGAAAGACATAAGAAGAAAAATGATCAAAACAGCGTAACAAGATGAGAAAAAAAAACAGAAATTATATAACAAAACACAAAATGACATAAAAACGTAGCAAGACAAAATGTTTGTGAAGATTCTCAGTCATCCCGGTCATGGCATTCGTAGAAAGACAAACATTCTTGAAGACATTCTGTCTCCCATCCAAGAAGAACTGAAGAAGCCTCTTGGATGAGACATGAAACGTCTTCAAGAACTCTACCAAGTCCAGTTGCCTACCACAACCTTTTCTACGAATAGGAAGACAAAAAACAACACAAGATTTTCCACAAGGTGAAAAAGTACGTTAAAAATTACGTAAAGTAAAAGATGTAACAAAATGAAAAAAATGTAAAAGACACAACAAAATTAAAAACAACATAAAAAATTTGGTAAAAAATGTATTAAGACAAAAACTCACATAAAACACGCATCAAGACAAAAAAAACATAAAACACGGAGCGAGTGTGGAGAAAAGTTGAGGTTCAGTTAGCTTTGCACAGAAACGGCCACTAGAAATGTCCTACAGAGGGCAACTTTTTACTTTTATACTACATAGTGCATTTCAGAGCCTGTACTTTTTCATTTTTACTTGAGTAAAGAAGTTGAATCAGTAATTATACTTTTACACAAGTATGTGTACTTCTACTCGAGTACAGAATGTGTGCCCATCTCTGATCCAGCTATGTAACAGTGTACTCTGGTCTATTTTATACCTCCTCTGATATTGATTGTACAAAAGTTGAAATTTTTGCTTTTTCATTTTTTCCCTCTGATTTTACCTTGTTAGCCGTGATGAGTCGGAAGCAATAAAATCCTTCAGAAACCCATTTTGTTATTTCAGTTATGAGCGTTTGGCACTAAGAGCCCCTGCTTTATTCCAGAAAATGTGACTTAATTGAGATACACTGTTTTCATCTATCATCCATTTAATGCTATTTATGTTTTATCCTCCTGCTTTGTGTTGGCTGTCAGGGGGCCAAAATCTAAAATGTATCCTTTTATTGTGAAAATGGGCAGCAAATCTTTTTCATTCGGAATTGTTATTGGACTCTTAACATGATTTCCCTTAAGAAGAAAAGGCCCCAGCTGACTTCTATGCAGTAATATTCAGTGAAGCGGCTCAGAATACAAATGACTGGTGAATACATGTCAAGGTATTATGCTAAGCCTGTTCAATACCCCTTGAGGAGATGACATGAGAACAGGCTGAAATAGTCAAGTCAAGTCTATTACCTAGTGTAGTCATGCAGTTATAGCAAAGACAGAGGCTTCGCAGCGCCAACCAGACAGCATGAAAGGTATTATTGATGTTTTTACAATTTTCCATTCATGATTTCTCACCACACAGCAAACTGCAACACATTTTCTCATTTCTACTTTACTTTTCGAGAATCAGAGTTTCTGTAATCCACATTTCACAATGACCCGTTGAAGCCCACAGGGTTATTGACTTGGGTTTGCAGTAATTTGTGGTGTTTTAGTTGTACACAAATGAATTTACTTATTTATGCACCATGTATATTTGATCACAGAAAGGCACAGGACTCACCTCACACTTGAATTAATTGCTTCTTTTTTTTTTTTTTTTTTTGGTCACTTAGAGGCAGAGGAACCTGCAATAAATGAAACATTAGCTGTGTTTCCATAAAACTGTCAAGTGAATTTGAAACAAACTTTTGAAATGTGAAGTAGGTGTGTTTTCATCAACTGGTTTGGAGCGAATAAACTAAAGAGTAGTAGAAACAGAGGTTGGGAATTGGAAACAAAACCAGTTTGCCAGTAAACCAAGAAGAAGAAGAAGAAGAAGAAGAAGAAGAAGAATTATAATCTGTTGCCTTGGCCCTATCTACAAGAGGAAAAGGGGCAAGTTGTAATTATTCTTTTCATGGGACATTCAATGCAAGAGTTGGGTATCGTTTAAAAAAATGATGATACCAATACCAGTACCTTAAAAGTAATACCACTACCAACAGAGTACTTCATTTGATACCTTTTTATTAAAACTGACAATTCCATCAGATACACTGTATATATGGGTTGTAGCTACTGTGCTAGTGAGCCAATCACATGTCGCATTAAATCAAAGAATGTTTGCAGTGATTGGCCAAGAGAAAAAAAACAATAAGGCACAAATAGTAATTTTTTCTAGATCTGGGTAAGAAAAGGAATGAATGCAGGTAGGGTTTGACCGGAATATTTTCAACACTACTTGGTACTGGGTTATTTTCAGTCAATATCCCAAAGGTACCATAGACGACGCAAATAGTGGAAACAGTCTGTTCTTCTTTGCTACATCAGAACTTATTTGAAAAAGGTATTTCCAGACTTTCCATCTCCCATTAAGAGCATTACCTCTTTTTCACGAAAGGAAAAACACATCAAGAAAGGGTTTTTTGTAAAATTTTTCAGTTTCCATCACCCGTCTCTGATATGATATGTCAAACACAGCTTCTGACATATTATCATCTTATATCATTGTTAATGGCTAACATGTTAGCAAACAATTGCATATTTACACATCCATTAGACACAGAGCAGCATTTACATTCATTTTAACTGATTACTGATTCTAAGTGCAGGGATCACTCTCCTTTTAGCTGTGTTTTTGGTCTCCACCAACTCTTGAGGGAAACATGTGTCTCTGTAGCTGCTAAATGCTCCACCATGTTCCCAAGCTGCTGACCAGGTAGTGTACAGAAAGTTTTTAGAGTTTTCCTGAAATCAGCTGCCTGGTGCTGCTGGAAATGAGGTTGATGAGAGCTGGGAGACTGTACCAGCAACTCAAAGTTCCCAACGTGATCTCATGGGAAAGCATATAAACAGCACAGGATTTTTAAGCTTTTTCCTCTGAACGTCTGACCCTCATTGTCATGGTTATCTTTGTTAAAGGTGAAACAGTCACAGTTTGATTAGGTTTAAGCAACAAAACTACTTGGTAAGGTTTAGGAAAAGATCATGGTTTGGGTTCGAATAAGTATGTTGGTTATATACGTTAGGTTATGTAAGTAACAAGTAAGCTATGTAAGTTCATGTCTGTGCTAAAGCTGAGAGGAGCTGCAGAGCCTGGTGAGATTTCTCTGTGAGTTTGTTATTACAATCAACTCCTCTCTGGTTACATGAGATTTTTATTTAATGCATTGTTAATATAAAAACTGGACCATTAGGGCCCTGAAGGTCTGGGGGCCCTGGGCCAGTTTTCTTCTTAATAAACATATAAAACACACCAACAGATTTCTTTGGGACTATTTGCTCACTAGTACTAATATGAACGGATCACAGCGAAGGTTGTGGCTTATCCTAAGTAACCAGGGCGTTGACATAGAAATATTTGGTAATTAGTGCACTAATTTGTGCAATTAAAGGCCTCATCAGCACAACTAATTATGTTTCATATATCATAGTGATTATGAGGAACATTAAGCAGCTCCAGTTGCTCTTGTTAATAAACATGACATGGCTCCAATAAACAGTTATTTCAGAAACATGTTGTAACGGCTTGTAAACTGTCAGATTTAAAGATGTTGAAAAATACATGCAATCAGCAGCTTCAAGCTAAAAAAAAAAATATCTCAGCTTGTGAAATTCATACAGTTTGAACTCTTTTAGGAGCTGAGACGTACCGCTCATGTGAGCTTTACTTACCAGCATCCAACACGGTGTTTGTGCGTTTGACATCCGCTAGTATAGCCGGTATTTCCAGCAGCATCATTAAAAGCTCATCAGGCGAGGATGCGAGCGTGTAACTAAGACTTGGAAATGTATGAGCGCTGCAGACGAGCGCGCTCCTAATGTAGTTTGTTGTAAAGTTTGCATGCATTAGTCATTAATGGAAATGGCACTTGGGGCCTCGCCGGCGGGCCTGAATGACTAATTGATTTTTCACACAAATTCCTCCGATGTTATTGATTACCATTAGTGAGCTTTTAATTTAGTGGTCCCAGAAGATATTTCCTGCCTTCATTTACATGAGTAATACGGGGTCAGAGCTGTTTCCTATGTGCTCATAATTTATCCAGATTACCAAAAAAAACCCCACAGACTCAAATCAGATCCAATTTGCTCAATCTATCCAGAGGAATTACTGCTGCACTTTATTGTACGGTACACTAATAAGCCTTAATAAGCTGTACTTTGCATTAAATTAAACAAAATTAGAAATTAGAAACTTGACTTTTATAGAGAGTAATTAGGGATGCATTACAACAGAACTGAACTGAAAACTAAAGTGTATTTTTTCTACTGTTAGACCCTGAATTTAAGAGTTATTACAGACAAATTACCACATAATTGTACTGTAAACTAAAGTTTATTATATTAGACTTTATTAGAGGGTAATTAGCGATAGAGGAATATTTTGTCTTTGGGTGACTACAAAGACTTATTGTAATAGTGTAAGGAGATAATGTCTTGATCAGAGAAGCAGGTATCGATCTTGGCTACTCTACCAGTTGCACAGGACCTGCCAAAGAAGGTGTCTCAAGTAGCAGATATATGGTTTCACTCTGAGAGTGTCTAAAATAAGTCTAACAGTGGGAAACATATACATTTTAGTTCTAATACAGATAGAATAAAAGGTCTAATACTGTCTAATAAAGAAGCTATCATTTCTAGTTTTTGTCTAACATGTTTGAAATTACTTCCTCCAGGTAGAAGTCTTTTAATGTGAAAGTCTTGGTCTACCTTGTCAGAATAAACCCACACAGTGATGAAATCTGGGTCAAAAAACTGTTTTAAAAAAAAATCCAGTAACCGTATCCAGTTAAATTCTGTCAACGTCCTTTTATTGATCTTTAATCTGAGGCTGTAACTGAGGGAAGATGCTAAGCCTAGAAGGCTAGCAGACTGCCACCCACAACAGCACCCACCGATTCGCTGCACAAAAGTGATGAAACGCCGGCCAGGGTAAACTCACCTGCTGCCAAGAGCTGCGAACATGGACCAGAGGGATTTTCTGCTTTGAGAGGAAAACAGAAGGCAGTGAAGAAGTTTGCCTACTTGGCTGTCATAAATCTTCACTGGCAGCGGGAACGCCGGCTGACTCATAATTTGCTTTGGGTCCATCCTGTCTCTGCAATGAAATCTTTACATTTATTCTATATGAGTGTCTGTAGGTTTGTGTATGCACAAATACATGTGTACATGTGTGTGTGTGTGTGTGTGTGTGTGTGTGTGTGTGTGTGTGTGTGAGGTTATTTGCTGGAAAAATGCACTTTGGAGGAGATGCTTTTCTTATTTGTCTCTGTCTTTCAGGGCACTCAAATGTGGTTTGCTCCACTGAACACTGCAAAGCTTATATGGGATTATTAAATTACGGCTCTGTTCCCAAAACAATGAATACAGCATCTCTGAATATTTGACTTGGAGGCATGTTCGTCTTAAGTTGTAAACAAAACAAAAGCCAAAAGAAAATTCCTGTTTACTGCAATTTGGGACTTATTTTTGTGGTTTTGGACATCAGTTCTATTAACATTGTATTCACCAAAGCGCTTCTTTAGATTTGGAAACAAGGTATCTCCACAACTTCAGTGGGCAGAGATGACCAGACACTTAAACACACCAACAGTTTAGCCAGATTATGTAAACCACTTTCACCTGAAAGTTGGTCAGGTTACAACAGCCTGTCTGGATGATCATTTTACAGTTTGCCTTGTTTGCCTTTGTTTACTCCTCCAAAAAAGTTTGTCTAACCAGGACATTTGTTGAGAAGTCACTGTTACTGACTACAATGTTACTAATAACTAGTAGGGGCTGACTCCAAAAAATCAAAACCCAAAATCCAAAAAGTATTGTCTGTCTATTCAAAGCCTCTGTGACTAGACATACAAAAATTCCTAAAACACACCAGTCAGCCACAGTTACATCTGGCCACACGTTTCTTCATTACCATGAACATACCTAATGTTTATTTTGAGTCAATCCCACATTCACCATTCTTCATTTATGTATGTTCATGTATAAACATAATGCAGAAAATTGTCCCTTACAAATGTTTAGTCCTGGCTTTTAGTAAACTACAGTGCCTAACTGTTTTAGGAAATAATTTTGCCTTTTAATAAATAAATAAAAGTCCCTTGTCAATGTAAAATAATATGACTTTCTACAATATCATGGGTACTAGACTTTGGCAAAGATTAGTCAAAGATTATAGCTAAAGACCTACAAGAACAAAACTAGAACAATAATTACAGGCCTACAACTAGACACAAACTGTTGCTGAGTTTTGAAAAGCTGGACTGGGCTGTGACATGCAACAAAGGTCTCCAGTCAGACATGAAACAGAGACACTGCAGATTTTCGCCAGTGCCTAATGCTGGGATCAGACCACACAATATCAGCCTGGTCTGTTCAGCTCTCAGTGTTTTTGTAGCTTCTAACTGAATCTCTGTGGTTTGAAGTTTAGTTTCACTCCTGCATCACTGTTTGTACCGTCAGGTCTCTGTTTTTTTTTTTGCTTTCACTTGACAGGAGTTGTGTTAAGTTACTGCCAATGAAAACGCAACATGTCTTGAATTAGCTTTTTTATAACAAAAGCTTTTAAATAACAAAATAAAAGTGCTGTGTTGGACTGACGTGTCAAGTCAAACTGCGTCAAGCCAAGCTAGCACGTGTGCTTGGAAAAGAGTTGGTAGGGCATCAAGTCAGGATAGACGTCAGGCCTGACAGTTCTGTTTTATCCTCCGTAATGTAACATAGTGAACAACAACCAATAACACATCATGTTAGAGTGTCTTTTCTTCCGTGACAAATTCCCAAGATGCTGCAGACATTGACCAGTAGGAGCAGGGAGCACTCTTCAGTACACAACTGTAACCATGGCAAAGCAAAAAAGTAGAGGTGTTGTTGGTGCTGTGAGGTGGAACTGTGAAGGTGAGGAGAGGTCACATTGTTTTTTCCTTATTTTTTTAAGGCTTTTTCGAGCATGAGACAGCCAGCATCTATTGTTTGTTTCCTCTCTTGCTCTCGGAAGTTCGTCCCCAGCACTTAGTGCACACTTAGTGACATCATGCACATCATGAAAGATGGAAAGCAGTGATATTTTGGGAAGCAACATGTCATCTGTCATGTCTCTCGGCCAAGATACGGCAAGAATATATGACTACAATCGCTTAATCTGACACTGACCATTGTAACAGACAAAAATATTGTATAGTACATGTGCACGTGTCCTGTGGCTTTAATGAGATAAGTTTGAGTTTTGGTCTGCGAGTGTCTCAAGTGACACTGTGAGAAAACAGAACGGCTGTTGCACCAATTATAACTGAATGAAATACTGTAAATGAGAGATGTGGATGGCTCACAGGTTGGAGGGACACTTGGGAAAAGTTAGTAATTAGTTTTACACACGTACAGAAGTAATGAGATTTAGATTCTGCAGTTGGGAGGTGAAAAACTAAAACATGGACTCGCTGGGAGCTTCCCTGACAGGCTGCAGGTCAGGAAGTCGAGTGCTTTGCACTGTCTCACTCTTACTTTTTCCTCTTGAGAGAAGTGAGAAAAGATGGCAAACAAATAACAAACATGCCTGGAGATATCATTATCTACGCCGGCTAAATCACTCCCTCTCCCCCTCCTACATAGGTGTTGTCCGCTTCACGGTGAGTCATCGAAATATCAAACTGACGCAGGCGGGAGAGAAACTCGCGCAAGCCACCGAAAATGCAAAGCCATACCATCCGCCATGCGTCATCGATAACACAGAGCTGCAAATGTGTTGCTGGAGAGGACGTTTGAACTATAAGATGCATCATTTCACCATCATGCGTCATATTCAAAACAGCACGTGGCAGGTTGTCATGATGATAAATCCTTTTTTCTCTGTTTTTCTGTGCTGTATCCCAAACTGCAGTGATTCAACTTCCAGGAAAAGACAGCTGATGAGAGCCAGCAGGATGAGTGTTGACAACCCTCTCGACAGCTATGAGATGGGTTCATCTTTCCTACGATGCACAAAAAGTGACACATTTACAGAAAAAAATACAACCACAGATTACCTAAAACACCTGTCCACAGGCTGTAAGGGTGCAGGCAGAGCGTTAAATAGTTTAGGTGCTGCGAGTCTTAAAGTGAGCGCATGAAACAGAAAGCAAATTTAATTTATTTGATTTAAGAGGGTGAATTGATGAGCAAGGGTGAAGTATTTGAGTTGCTTATGCAGGAGCCTGACCGTGCAATGTTCTGTAAGTAGAAGTTAGGATTTGTATAAGCAACACAGAGCCAGTGAAGACAGTGAAGCTTGATCTAGTGAACAGTCTTGTGGCAGCGCTCTGGATCACCTGCAGACAAAAGCAGACGTACTGCGGAGAACAGAGTGTCACAGTAGTCAGTGTGAGATGAGATAAAGGCATGTACAAGCATGTCTGATTTTTAACTGGAAAAAAACAAGATCTGGCCAGCTGCGTAAGATGGCTGTCGAACAACGAGGGTTGAGGTTTGGTTGAATACCCCCCCTAAATTATGCAGATTGGAGTGGGCAGTAAAAGAAAGAGGCCTTAATAGTTCATGTCATCATGAGGACAACCTTTTCTGGAGCAATATATCCAATTAATACACAAAACGACTGCATCCTTGACCACAAATGCTGGATGGCCCAGAACTCCCTTCAGCTAAATATTGATGAGACAGGTCATGCTCATTCTTCAAAACATTTGGGCTGTCTGTCCCAAAATATAGCCCCAAACTGCAAAGACCTTGGTGTCACCTTTGATAACAGCTTTAATATATTCTGGTCCTTTGCCCATTCTCTTTTTCCGCAGCTCAGGAGACTCTCTCAGATCAGTTTAATATTATCCGGTAGAAATCTAGAGATTGTCGCACATGCTTTTATTGACTCTCATCTGCATCATTCTAACTCTCTCTACGCATCTCTGAGTCAATATAGTTTACATTCGTTACAACTTGTCCAAAAACCAACACTGAATGCCTGTGGCCTTTGCGGCGCTGCATTAAAAACCCACATAATTGTATAGAGGACATGGGAACACTGTCGAAAAACTGTCGTCAGTAAAGTTTGTTGCTGCATCTACAAGTGCATGTGAGGACTCTACCATGCGAGGACAAAGCCATACATCAATGACATCCACAAACACTACCAATTTCTCCAGGGCCTGAGCTTATCTGTGATGGACTGACGCAAAGTGGAAAAGTGTGCTGTGGCCTGACGAGTCCACATTTCAGATTGTTTTTGGACATCATAGGTGTTGTGTCCTCTTGGCTGAAGAGAAAAAGAACCATCTAGATTTTTTTTTTATTTTTATTTTTTTACCAGCGCTAACTGTAAAAGCCAGCATCTGCGATGGATGGTAGGGGGGTGTGGTAGTGCCCATGGCATCATGGGTAACTGTCACATCTGTGAAGAAGCAACATGTGTTGTTTTCATATTGTTTTTATGATTGTTTGTCTGCCATTTTTTTTATTTTGTCTTGTAAAGCACTTTGTTACATTGTGTGTGAAGATATAACTATTTCCTGGAGGAATTGAATCAAACTTCTATTATACTTCATTCTGGATTTAAAGTAATAACAATAAAAGCAGCTCTGGTTATCTGCCATTAAGAAATGAAAAAACTTTTTTATTTTATTTAGTAATTTAGCCTTGTAAACTCCACAGTTCTACTCTTCCAGCTTCCACAAACATCATCTTGCACTGAGCATGAAATGCAAAATCAAAGAATCTCAGTCGGCTGAAATGTGTGTACTGCGCACTCACATTGGTCCATCGAGTCCAATTCATGACTTAAGTCTAATTACCCCAACTCCATCTTTACTATACACTCCTCAGTGTATACGGCCTCAAAAAGCAGAGATAACAACCTATAAGTACAGAGGCTGACACACATCACAGCCACAGTGTACATTTGTAATTGTGTGTGCCTCTGCTGTGCCTCCCTAACAACTGTCAGCCATCCAAGATGAATGGCTGCCTTACCCAGATGGGGTGTGGGATCCATGGCAACAGCTCCACCACTTCTTTAAAACGCTGTTGTGTTTTTGGGTATGATTGACTCATCTTGGCTCAGGCTTCCTGCCATTACACTGTAATTAGGCCTGAACAAAACCCGTAACAAAACATGTACAGCTGCCAATGGGCCTGTCATTTTCTCGACCTTGGATTAATATGCACTTAAACTGAATGCAGCTGCAAAATAAAACACAGTGAGCATGTTGCTTTTATTCATAATATCGGAAAAACAACTTGTTATTACATGAATGGAAGGGACTGCTCTCACTCTTACCCATAACTCCATACTAAAAGTATCTGCACTCACTGTAATGGGATACTTAAATGAAAAATGTCCCTCTAGTAGCATTATGTTATATTGTAATAACATAGAGGCCAATAAATCCCTAAAAAAATTGCTGCTCTTAAAGTAGATGGGAAAGATATTTGCTCTTTTGTCTTAATGAGCTGAAGTTATTTCAAAAGGGCTTGGATGCAGGCAGATTTCTGGGGTGAATACTGAATAAGCACATGTTAAAAAAGAATATTTGTATATTGGGTAAATGCTAGGGTTGTTCCAACACTGGCCTCCTCTACTGCCTTAAAATGAGTTTGCAAGTCTCTGCACCCATCCAATAACATGTTATTTATTAACTCTGGAACTTGCACCATTCCTGTCTGTGTCAGATAGAGCTGCTAAAGGGTACATTGTTCTGCCATATGAACCTACATATTGTATGTTTAAAACCACATATTATTTCTTATTTATATGGCTCTTTCTGCACAGATCAAGCAAACAAGATGTAACATGTAATCAGTATCAGTCAGCCTTAGAGGTGCCAGTAGACATACTTTTTAACTTTGGACAGAGCCAAGATAGTTAAATAATTAAATAAACTTTATCTCATAGTCGTAAATTCCAGCAGGCATCTTATGGCAGAGTGATATCAGCAGTTTGGAGTGTAAAACTTGTAAGTTTAAATCT
>JAJHUR010093736.1:5929-17868 GCA_027495735.1 Lutjanus campechanus | reverse complement strand
AATCTCTGCAGAAACTTTGTTTCACTTTTAGTTACAGTTACTTATTATTAGATAAATTGTGGAACAACTTGAAGAAGAGATTTAGTAGTATGAAAGAGCAATTTTAATTAGTGCTACCGCACTTGTTACGTGCACACATTCTTGGATAATTGAAACCAGTTTTATCAACATCAAGTACTTATTTTAAAATAAAAATACCAGCGCTACATGAAGATTCTTCTCCTGATTCTTACTGATTTTCTCAACATGTGTAATCACAATGAACCGCATGACGGGACTTAACTAGATGTGTGATTTCCATCTACTTAAATTTCACAAATGTTGACAAACCTGAACTGGCCGTGAATGCAGCACTGGGGCGATGCTGACAGGTTTCTCCCTCACTGCTCCATCATCAGACAGCAGGACAGTTGGCTGAGGAAGGCACTGGGACTGAGGCTGTGGCTGAGGCCTAGTTTTCAGACTGCAGACAGCAGACTATAGAGAGAAGATAAAAGACAAGAAAAAGTAAAACATTCTAATTGTGCCTTGACTGCTCATACCAATTTCCATGGCATCTTATTTTGAACTGAAATCGTCTAGCTGGAAATTTGAGAATTATTTACTGAAAATTTCTCTGCAAGATTTCTACATGCATTGTGAAACATTTTGCTAACCTGAACTGAACGTGCAGACCAAACTACTGGAATCACAGGTTTCTTCCTCGCTGACCTATCATCAGACAGCAGGGCAGTTGGCTGAGGTAGATGCTGGGACTGGAGCTTGGAATGAGGCTGTGGCTGAGGTTTAATTTTCAGCCTGCAGACAACAGACAACAGACAACAGTAGAGAAGATAAAAAGAAAGAAATAGTAACATATTTTACTTTGCCTCCAGTGCTCATGTCAATTTCATGGCATTTTATTTTGAATGGAGATGGTCTCATAGCAGTTTGAGAATAATTTACCATTAGCAAATTTCTCTGCAAGATTTCCAAATATTTTGGGAAACTGTTTGCTAACCTGAACTGAATGTGCAGACCAAACTACTGGAGCCATGGTGACAAATTTCCTCCTCACTGTTCCATTACCAGACATCAGGGCCACTGGCCGAGGTAGATACTGGGACTGAGGCTGAGGCTTAGGTTTCAGACTACAGACAGCAGACTGCAGTAGATGAGGAAAGACAAGAAATATTAAAACATTTTTATTTTGCTGTTCCTCTTCCTGTTGCTGCTGTTCCTGGGGGGGGGGGGTCATGACAGTGTGAACATCACAAATCTGTCCAATCCTGATTTTGGCCAGTTTCATATGTGGTCCTGAAAAGATACAGTTCTGATTTTTTGCAGTGTGACCTCAGTGTGAACAGTCACATTAGAGTTCTTGCGAATTTAACACCACTCAGTCAACTGAGGTGTCTTGCTGTGAGACTCTCGTGTGGAGGTGTTGATAGATGTAGTTAAAAGCAGTCCCTTGACACCCTGAAATTTTGTATAAAATCTGCTTCTGTGAAACAAGTCATGTCACAGTCCCTCCACTCCTGGCCCCAGCTCCACATCCACACACATCCTTGTGCAGTAGTAGCAGCCTTTGCTCCACAAACAGCCATATTTCAAAATGTGTCTCTCCTCTACTCATCCTTGTGATTGTTATCATCTGCTCACAAGTTCACTGGCTGCATATGAACTTATAAATGAAATCATAATCACTGTCTTCAGTGGCCTCTTATGTTTACTTTCGTATGACAACGTGCCGTGTGTCAAGTCTTTGTTGTTGTTCTTTTGCTCCTGGGAGTCAGTTCAGGACAATGACCAGTTCACAGTTGAATCAGATATTGACCACAGTTAGACAATAATGTAAACAGCCAAACAAAATTAATCCAAATTGAGCAATAAATCCGAATTGAACACTTGCAGTGTTAACATAACCTAAACAATATTCATCTTTTACTTTTTTGTGGTGTTTTATTTTGTGAAGGCCTTGATGGCTGCAGCAATTAGGGAGAAAATAAAAATTTTCATTTCTGACAGAAACAAATAACCAGTAGGGTGAAATGTATAATTTTGGCAACATTAAAACCACACATTTATGAGCACTATGGTTATCTGATCCTCAAATCTCTACATGTAGGGCTGAGACTGTGGGCCTCCCCTCAGACTAAGCTTAGAAAAAGATGTCTGCCCTGAGTTTTCTTGCTTACTTTTGCTCAATTTCTGTACCTAAAGGATTATGTTAATGTTATTTGATCCCATAGCAACTTAACATAATACATAAAAAATGGTCTATCCAAAGGCATTTATTATCTCCACCAGGCATATGTCTGGAGGAAGCCATGCAATCAGTTTCATATGCTTAATAACCTCTTGTGGTTTCGGTGATTCAAAATTTTGGAAAAACCTTGAAAACCCTATATATATGACCTATACCAGCTGCTGACTCTACTTCTACTGCTAGGCTAAAAACAAAGCTTACCCACTTGTAGTGCTGGTGACATACATGTAATTAAGTTACAAAATAAATGTAATTGTTATCCATTAAAGTTACTGACAAAAATATGTAATTAAAGCAGTTATTTATCAAAATGTTGGTGATTACTAAGGGATTACATTTAAATATTCTTTTTGGGTTGCATGGCTGAGATCTGCACTCTACTGAGTGCACTCCTCAAGATAGTTTCTAACTTTGAGAAAGAAAAAAAGTAAAAGAAAAAAAATCCCCAATACTGTGTCTCTGAAATATCTTTTTAAACAAATCAGACATTTTTAGGCTATTTTGTGTCATCTCCTTTAGAGAACTAATGTAACAGTTTTTTTCACTTCCATTCACTGAGTCTCCCCTGAAAGTGTGTGGAGCCCCCTGGGGAGGCTGGCCTCCCTTTGAACCTTTGATGTAGATTAAATTGAGATAACATAGCTTTGTTTTCCACAGAGGAACATGAACTAAATAAATTAATCTGTATCAAGTCATAGAAAAAAGAAAACTTCTTAGTAACACTTTTGTAATTATCAGTGACAGGATAATGGGGGTCTTAAGTTTATCCTATGTATCTATCTTTATTAATCGACTAATGATTTTACTACAGACCAAAAAACTTTTGAACGCACCCAGTAAAAGCCCAGACTCCATCTCTCGTTTCTGTCGGTGATCCTTCTAACTGGTCCATCATCAGTCGGAGTAGATCTCCTGAACTGAATAAAACCCTCCCTCAGAAACATCACTCAAAATTAAAAAACATTTAATAACGGTAGTAACGTTTAGTGCAACCTGTTTGTATTTTATCTGTCTTTCTCACCATCTTTCATCCAGGTGCTAGCCTTCATGTGGCAGACAGTCGATACTTTTGGTTCCACCACAGTGAAGGTGATACCATGACCGTTCAGGACCCGCAGGACATGAACCTCTGCTCTGCATTGTGGGCCGTGGTTGCCTATGTCGTGGCAGACTTAGAGGACATGCTGCCCAGGTAGCCAGTTGGCACTAAAGACACTGAGCCTCCAGTGGTGAACAGACAGGATTTTTTTTTAGAAAACTTGAAATTGAATTTTTGTTTACAAATTGAATGTGAATTGTCTCTGTCTCTGTATTAAATAACTATTTTGTCCAATCAGGACCAAAGACAGAGAATGTTAAGTGTTTATTGAAAAAGCAACATAATAGATGCTTATATGATAATAATATTAATGGTATTTATGTTTTTTTCAGCAGAGAAGAACACATTGTGTTCTTTTACTGAGGGCAAAAGTGCATCTTTTTCCAGTTAAAAGGATGATTTTCAAATCCTGGTTTACTTACTGAGATGAGACCAAGAAAATGAGGCATTGTGTATGTCTGAATGCCTTAATATAAAGGATGGAATTAGGATTGTTTTAAGTCTATTAGAGTGTAGAAATTAAATAAAGTATTAGAAAGTTGTCATGTTGGAGTGACAAGCAGTAACAATAAGCTCATAAACAAGTGTGTTGAGTTTCTGTAGGTTTCCAGTGTTAATGGGAACATCTTTATCTTTAAAAATGTTTTATTTAAATGTTTTTTAAATCTGTTTTTAGATCATTGAGGTCAGTTGAAGTATTATATAATTCCTGCCTGCATTCTACTTAACTGTGGTCACATTTACAGGATGTCCTGTAAGATTTTACGCAGAGAAACTATCACTGTAGTGCTGTAATGTCGTCAATAAAGAATGAATCATTGCTTTACACAATTTCATCCATTTGTTCTTCTGCTGTAATACTTTGAATTTTGCAGATTATGCTATTTCTGCAACAGAAGAAAGAGGAAGATGACAACAAAAGAGATATTTATCTAGTTAATAGAGAGGAGAAATAGAGGAAGGAGGAATGGAGAAGCAGGAGGATAGCAAAGAGTCAAAAAAAAAAGAGAGATCATACAGAGGAGGAGAGGAAGTGAGGAATTCATCATTTTGCGTGTGACATGCAGACGAGCGCAGCAATCATAAAACACACACTCAGCTGGGATTTCTCTACCCCATGAAGCGAAAAGTCAGCACATCCGAGGGGTGATGTCAGGGTTAGTCAGCCAGTCAGTGCAGATAAAGTCGTGTTGGAAACACAAATGTGTGTGTGTAGGTGTGTGTCTGTGTTGAAACAAAACTGTGCAACTTTCAGCCTGTTTCTACTGAACTCCTCCTCATGTGCCAGTAACACTGATTCACACACAGACAGTTATGTTAGTGAAAAAACACACAGTCTGTGGATGTTTAATACTCACTGAGTCACACTTAAAGCACTGCTCACCTGATCTGCAGAAAAACAAGCATCATTAGACAGACATCTGACAGACAGGACTGTTTGAAATGACATTTAAATTCTGTTACAGGGTTTCTGCAGGTCCGTAAAATGTCTAAAATCCAATAATGTGAATTTTAGGCCTTAAAATGTCTTGTGATTTGTACAGGTCTTACAAATTGATTGGATTATGAAGTTAACATTACTTTAACCTTGCTTTAACTTCATTCAAGAGGTGTCAGTACTGCAAGAAGCTTTCAGTTTCAATCACTGAAATCAAAGTCATTCTCCCAATGCTTGTTCCCAACTGACTGGTGAAAGAAGTTAGCCTATTATTATTACATTTTAAATAAATTATTTAAAATTGAACATATGGCCTTTGAGTGGTATATTAAAAAACAAACTATGGTAGTTATATCCCTCTTGATATGATGTATCTATTTCAAGAAGAGTTTTAAAATGTGAATGACAGTTGTCAGGTCATAAAACTAATGATCTGTTGATCTTTACAAATCAGGATTCTGTAGTTTAACAATAGAGTGGCTATCAGTGCTGAAAAGTTTAACTCAGAACAACATGGACTCCAATTTTCCTTCATATCCTTAGTACTATTTTGCCGGTATGGATGTGAAATGGGTCTTGAATTGCATTCATAATGGTCTTAAAAAGTCTTAAATTTAAGATGCTGGAACCTGCAGAAACCCCGTATTAAAATGAGGCAGGTTTATTTTGCTGATCTGCTGTATGAGATTTTAGATTAACTGAAGATTTTTTAGTTGGCAGGAACATATTGGACCCACACTGGACCACTAAACAGTCCCCTCTTTGTTCAGAGATGGCAAATTAATTCCAAGTAAATTGCTGCACCAGAATTTTTAAAAACAAAAATGTCCCTGATTTGTATATAATAAACTTTACAAGTGAGAATAGATCAGTTGAGTGAAGGAATTGTGTTTTTTGTGTCTTGTTTTCTTACCAGTTAAATTTGACTAATGATAATTTTCAATATCAAGAACTCGACTGATTGTTTTCTCGATTAATTGTTTAAACAGCAGTAATTTAGGGAAATAGAAAAAAATAGCCATTATATCACCAGAGCCCCTGGTGACGTCTTCAAATGTCTTGTTTTATCCAGTCAAAGACCCAAAACCCAAACTTAAGCAGTTTACTATCATAAAAGACAAAGAAAAATATTTACATTTTAGAAGATAGAAATTTTTACTTAAACAATTACTTAAATCAATAATCGCTAAATAAAATACAGTATATACCCATTACTTTCCCATTGACTGACTAATCATTTCAGCTTGATATGTGTCTGAGACAGGGAACCAGTCTGCAGAAACCTGATGGACATAAAGCAGGCCAGTAAATCAAAACAATGTCATAAGTCATTTATTTGTGTGATTCTGCGAATTACCTCTTGGTACAAATATGTTAAATGATTTTTATTTCACCACAGCACATAACAAACAGCTGGACATCAGGTAGTACATATTCTATTATCCAGTCATTGTGTGGAGCTCACACAGTGTGTGAAATACCCAGAACTAAATGGGAGGAACCCTTTACCTACATTTTTGTTCTTTGTTGTTATTTTGATTCATCTTCTCAGGTTTTAATCCAAAATTAGCAAGTAATGAACTTTGCTTTCTTTTTGACATATTTTCCTGACTTGATGTGCGCTGAGTCCGAGTGTCAAATGTCATGATGTCGAAGCAGAAAAAAATGTACTGTATTAAATGGTAATATGGTAAAATGGTAATATAATAGGAAGCATCACAACTCAACAATTTTTCTCTATGCATATTTCTTTTTCTTTTTTTTTTCTTTTTTAACTTTGTTTTTCAAAATGTGAAGCACCATAGTGACATATAAACAAGTTAAATTGATGGAATAAAGGATGGAATAAACACAAACATGGTTAATAGAGCCAACAACATCAAATTAAATAGATATTCATGTTTTGCTATTTGAATAATGAAGACTGGACACAGTAATTGTTTTTTTTAAGAGGCTTTTTCCACAGATCCCCCAAAATTTTGCTGTTGAGACTTCTTGGGGGTCTCGAGTATGAATCAAGCAGTCTCATTGTTCTGATCTTGAGTTTATCAGCATAGGCCGCCACCTTGTGGACAACCTCTGGCACAGCGCCTAGTGAGTTTGTATTGCCATTTTGCTGTTGGAAAATGGAACTAATTTTCATAACTCAGGTGAAATTAGGATAACAGGAGAACCAGCAATGTGGTAACATGAAAAATTATATATATGTGTGTATAGCATTTTTGAGACAACATAACAGCTGAAATAACAAAGATCCAGTTTGATTTTAGTGACAAATCTTTTAAACATTTAAATTTAATGTGATTATGTTGATCCTACACTTTACAAGCTAGCTAGTCAAACATCTGCAAGATGGTTGACTAATGAATACCTTAAATGTGAACATAGCATTTTAATTCCATGTAAAATACATAATTTGGACAAAGTAAAGTAAAAGTCAATCTGTGTTTTTCACCAGATGTATTATATGATACATGTTGTGCTGATACTTCACATATCAGATCAATCTTTTGTATAAATCTGTTTTTTAGCATGCAACATTATGTTCTCATACTACTACTACTACTACTACTACCACTACAAATAATAAAAATAATCCTAAAAATAATAATAATAATTATTATTATTGTTAATATTTTTACCACCACCCTCTTTCTTTCTTTCTTAAACCAACCAGTCCCAGCAGATGACCGTCCACCATAAAGCCTGATTCTGCTCAATGTTTCTGCCTCTTAAATGGAAGTTTTCTGCTCAGTACTTGCTCTTGGTAGAAAGTGTTGGATCCCTGTAAATATCATCATAAAGAATATAGTGTAGACCTGCTCTGCATAAAAAGTGCCTTGAGATAACAAATGTTATAATTTGGCACTATACAAATGAATTGAATATCAGTGTCTTCAGTAAAGCCTCATTCCACCAAATGATGTAACATTTTTTACCAACCTTTTTCCTACTCATTATTCAAAGTTCTACACTCATTTTTGAAATTTATGGCGTGCATGTCTCAGAAATCTGAAATAACGATTTCAGTATGTGTGTGAGCATGCCACTGGTACTATTGAAAATGAAAATTTTCTTTAAAAAACAAAAAAAACAAACAAACATGTGCCTTTGTGTTTCATCATCATCATCGTCATCCCAAAATTCTAGCCAGACACTTTTTGTATATGACCTTTTATTTGTGTCATAACCTCAGCTGTACTTAATGCTTCCAGTGACTGCATCTGATAAATCTGACTTATAACTGTGAGATGTTTATAAAAATGGATTGGCATTTTAGGTTTTTATAAATTGTAAAGCAAAGCAGCTCCACAAGTAAGGCCAGCTCAGTCTTAAGAAAAAAGGCCCTGGGATTCCCTCCTTGGTTCTCTGGGTACATAATGTAGGTCTGTACACACTAAAAATAATGACTTAATAAAGAATAAAACAGAAACAATAGCACACAATTAGAATAACATAACTTTGTTTTATTACAAAACATCTCTGGATCTGTGTGTTTTATATTTTTCCTATAAAAAGAAAATTAGCTCAGTACATATAATGAAACCCAACAACATCCAGCTTTTCAAAGGGTGCTGACAGCTTATGAGTTGACAGTGAAATTACAGTTTTCATGCAGTCAACACAGACGCTTTATTAGTAGCTTTAAATAAAAGCTAAATTAAAATGCGTGAAAATTTCATTTCACTTTTAGTCACCATTTATGACATGAAATACATGAACAAATTTGATGTCTGAAGAGACATTTCAGAAGTGACACTGAACCTTACGCTCAAAATATTTACTCCACCATTTGTACTTTATATCTACCAAGCAAGATTATCAACAGAAATGTCCTTTTATGTGAAATATCAAAGATTTCAAAGGTGTTTCACCTTTTCCACTAGTTGATTTTAGATGAACATCCCTTGTTTAGCAGTAATACAGGGAAGCTGTGCCAGGTCATAGCTATGTGCCTGCATTTTAATGGATCTGATAATGAAACAAGGTATTTGTCTGTTTCAATCTTTGTGGTATTGGTGGAGCTTTAATGGTCCAAACATTATCTCCTCTGTTTAGTTTTGTAGAAGTAAAATCACATTGCACTCAGAAAGACATTGTGGCATACTTTGAAGAAGAGGAGCCGAAAACAAAAGTACACAAAAACATTTGGATCTTCAGCCAGGCAGACCAAATACACATACCCCCTTTTTTTAAAAATTAACCGAACACCAGCAAAATTATGCCGGCTACACCCTGTACAACTTTCAAAATCCTGTTTGCTGTACTGATCACATTATATGACTGTCTGTACAGCCATGCTTCTTGAGATTTCTCACACATCTGCAACAGTTCGTGTCTTCTGAGTTTTGTCAACTATTTCCAAAAACTGCCAGTGAGTGTAAAATCAGGGCTTTAATTTTGTAGTGTAAACCTGGCATTATTTGCCCAAACATGTTCAGTGAAAGTCATCTATTATTGAATAGTTCCATTAGAGCAGCTGAGGGCTTAATGGCTTGCTCCGGGGCACACTGAAGGAAGCTGACCTGAAATGTTACCTTTTTTGGAGTACTTTCTTTGTTCTGGTAACTCTGGGATATTAAGACAAATGTACTGCCATGTGAGAAACAGATGGTTATTATCAAAGTTTTCAGAATTTGTTCCATTCATCAGTCACTCATCAACTCCTCTCCATGAGGAGGTTTCTGAAAATGTAAACAAAAAAGAAACAGCTGCTAATCCATGAGAGAGAGACAGTCCTCAGAGTCACGTTGAATCCTCTGGTTTACAATCCACCACAGACAAGCTGCACTCTGAAGGGCCTTCCTCCTCGTCTTTAAGGCTGAGTCGAGGTCTCTTGGATGGTCTCTTTACTATTGTTGGTTGTAGCAACAGTAATGGACTGTCCAAGGGGAAGGCGATGGTGCACACACCAAAATTTCTGCTGGGCACTCTCACCTGGGTAGCTTCAGTGCACAGACAAAGAAACCAGTAATCAGTGGTGTCTATGTTAGCAATATGAATGAGCTAACTTACTATTACAGTGAGGTAGAGCAAAAACTAAACTAAATTTCATATATGCCCTGATGATACGTATTACTACAAACCTTTGCTTCGGAAGTACTTCTGCACAGTCTTCATAGATAGCTGTATGCCGACAGATCGACTCTGAGGGGGGTCGGTCTGAGAGCCAACGTCTCTTACAGGAGGCAAAATCCGACAAGTGCAGCCGTCCTAGACAGTGACACAGGGAAAAGTGACATTTTAATTTTATGCATTCCATTATCACAAATGTCATTTGAGACAAATTGAGACAAAAAACATTACTGTTACTATATTGTGAGCAAACAAATTCTTAGCCTGAACTTTGAGTTGCCTAATCCTGAGACAAGGAAACTAAAAACAGAAGGAAGGGTCATTACATCTCTATAGAACATCATATGCTCTGCTTGGTACCACTTCTACTGATTCTGATATCATATGGATGATGCATTGAGACACACACGTCAGAGAATTGCATACGGACTTATTTTCCAAATGGGTGCAATGATTTATTTGGTGCTGGTCTCCAAATGGCACGATTGACATTGCATCTCCCACAAGCTTGATTAGAACTGGCATTAAAGTCTGGAGCACATGATGTTCTATAGTGATATAATGACCCCGATTTCTGTTTTGTTTGTTTTTTTGGTTTCCTTGGCCTGAGATGGGAAACTTTTCAGTTCCAGAACAGATCAGATCAGATTTAGTTCAATCTGTATGTTAGAGAACAAGATGGAAACTGAAAAAGAAGAGGCACAACATTATTGTAGAAGAGACTGTGGGTAGGTTTCCCCTCAAACAAACCTTGGAAAAGAGCCCCAACCTCGCCCACCCTTGTTTACTTGCTTAGTTTTGCTCAATGCCTGGATGCCTGCTGGATCAATTTGATCACTCAGCAATTGAGCCAAGACAAACTAAACTCAACTGACTAGTGTATTAGTCTGTATGTTATGAATCTTGAAATACTGGATTAGTATCTCAAAATAATGACTTGGCTTCATGTCTTCTGGGTTAATGCTATGGACTGAAATATCTGCGATCTGCAAAGTCAACTTAATAGAAACTGGCAGTCAGAAGCCGGGGGGTGTTCTTATTTTACACTGTCTGGGTGAGAGACATTACTCACCTGTTTGACCACTTTCGCAGGTGTGGGGATAGCATCAGGATTCAGCAGAAGCAGTTTACCGAATCCCATCTCCACCTCTGCATAGTTGGAGAAACAGTCGCGCTCAAAGTGGAGATTGCACACGTAGAGAGGAGTTGAAGGTATGTCGATCCGTCCTAACGCGTGCAGCCAGCGGTGCGCCATCACTGTGTTGGACGGCAAAGAGTGCAAACCATCCGTGCTTCTGCAGTCGGGATATGAGCATCTTCGTCCCATGTTTGACAGCTGACTTGATGACAGTCTGTAGGAATAGCTAACCCAACCAAAAAGCAACTTCGCTTCAACTTCTTCTTCCTGTAGATTAACTGGCGGCTGGCAAGACAGTTATTTTTAATTTACCCCCATCTACTGGGCTGGAGTGTGGAGTGGTGGATGGGAAATAATAAAACCTAAAACAATTCCAACTCAAGTTCAACTTACCACATGCAACAAATACATCAAAAGCAACTTCTTACAAATTACAAAAATTTGCTTATCTAAAGTATTTAAGCAAAATGTGTCTATTAATCAAATATGTAAAATACAAAATACTGGTATGAGAAATTCAGATAATTTGTAATCTGAAAAGGCAAACATGCAATACAAACTGATAATTATGACATTTTAGGTATTTAGTATCCTCAATATAGATCTGACCTTAAAGGAGCAATATGTAAGACTTTTAGATTAAAACATTCACAAAGTAACAACAACAACAAAAAAATTAAATTATCAACAGAATGTGATGAGATAATAGTTCTGATGTGATCTCAAAGACGTCTGTGTATATAGAGGTGAAATCAGTCCCTGTCTGCTGGACCACCATGGAAACTTACATCAGAAAAAACATGAACAGTAATCAATAGCAAGAGACAAAGGTTTTTTGATACCATTTGAATTGTTCCTTGAATTATGATGTTTATCAATTTAAAGATTATTTTACAACACAATAAAGGACACCCCCCCCCCCCCCCCCCCCCCCCCCCCC
>JAJHUR010093735.1:0-10767 GCA_027495735.1 Lutjanus campechanus | reverse complement strand
TAAGTGTTCCAGACCCTTACCTTTTTAAAGCTTTCATATAGAAACTGATACCCATATTTACCAGTCACAAAGCTCCAATATATTTGCCATTAAAGTTACTTTAAATACAGCTGTGTATTCTTTGCTGAGGCTATATAGTAATTTATACTATATAATGATCTAGGTTTATTACAACCATCAGATGCAACCAGCGGCGATTTGCAAAGTTCCGCAAACTTTAACATGTCCGCCACATACGTTGCCCTGACCTGAAACAAGACTTTAGACTGAAGCAGTTGTTGATCACTTGCGGCCCCTAGTGGCCAGTTAAGAAGAGTGAGACGTCAGCTGTCAATAGTCGTATAAAACATAGCAGTCAAAAACATAGAATTACTGTCTCACAGTTGTTTGACTCCACCAACCAGTCAAGTTACAGTTTACATCCATGTCCAAGACTTTGAAGGAATTTACTAGATTGACCTGTAACTTTGAGGGAATTTAATAAAAAATATTAAGTGTTTTTTTTTGGCAAAATAGAATTTCTCACTATTCCAGTGAATCATTTCCAGGTAGAAACATGCTGTCTTAATAATAATAATAATAATAATAACTTAGATTTATATAGCGCCTTTCAAGACACCCAAGGACGCTTTACAAAACAGAGGCAAAGCAAGTGAAAACAACATTTAGAGACTTTTTTACAGAGGAGGACAGAAGACTGATAGAGAGCTGAACATTATGCTGTCACAGTGAAGCTGACCTTTGACCTTTTGGACAAAAAATGTCATCACCTCATCATTTTATCCTATTAGATATTTGTTTGTAATTTTGTCACAATTAGTGTATGAAATCTTGATTTATGGCCAAAAAAAATGTTTAGTGAGGTCACTGTGACCCTGGCTTTTGACCACCAAAATCTAATCAGTTCATCCCTGAGTCCAAGTGGACACTTGTACCAAGTTTGAAGAAATTCCCTCAGTGTGTTCTTGAGATATTGTGTTCACAAGAATGTGATGACCTGAAAACTTAATGCATCTGTCCACGGCCAGCATGTGAAACCACAGAGGGAACTGTAGAGTCAGGAAGCTGATTGGTAAACTTAGCACTCTGTGCAACTGGATATTGGACCCCCGACATGGAGAGAACTCTGGTGTGAAGTTTGCAGAAGACACCATCAGCCAGATTTCGAACAACAATGAGACTTAATATCAGGAGGAAATCCACAGTCTTGCAGAGTGGTGCACAGAAAATAACTTGCTGCTCAACGCTGGTGGTTACATTTTGGAAAAAGGAAGCAAAGATGTATACCCCTGTCTACATCAGTGGAGCTCAGGTGGAGCAGCTGAACATCTCCACCCTTGTAAAGAAGACTTAGAAAGACATGACTGTATTTCATAAGGAAACTTAGGAAGGCAAAAGTCCTGTGCCATGTTCTAGTTAACTTCTACAGAGGAGCAATAGACAACATCCTGACTGGAAACATCGCAAACTGGCAACATGGAATGTGCATAGCCAAGGACAGAAGGACTCTGCAGCGGGTCAGTAAAACTGCCCGGAACATCACTGGTGCCCATCTACAGAGCATCAGTGATGCTGGGGAGGTGAGGTGCCTCCAGAGCCCAGAGGACACTAAAAGACAACACCCACCCCTGCTGCCATCTGGCAAGAGATACAGTAGTATCCACTGCTGTGCCACCAGACTGTAGAGCAGCTTCTTCCCTCAGAATGCTAAATCCATCCTCAGCACTCCACCATATAGTTGATCTTAATGACTCCTTATTTATTCATCCATTTATGTAACTATGTTTTGAGTAGCATGATGGGTCCACAACAGCATATCGTTACACAACTCTTTGTTGTACAATGATAAATCACTGAACCTTGTGCGGTGCTGTAAATGGGTTCTGTGAAGTCAATAGGTGTTGAAGATGTTCATTCAGCTGGGCTCAAGAACAACCTGTCGCACTGTTTATTACTAAACTATAACTTGTTTTGGTGATTTTATGAACTGATGTTGTCAACAGATCTGTATGTAGATTGAAAAGAGCACACTTCTGATGGAGTCACATTAAATGTCTTCAATTACAGGTTTAGGCAACTATTAATAGTCTTTGGTAGGACATCAATTGTGACTGTATTTATTTATGGATGATAAGCTGATCATTGAATTGTGGGGTTTAATCAATATGATGTGTACAGGTGAATACGAGAAAACCTGGCTTCTGTGTATCTATTACATTCTTTGAAATGATATGATAGTGTGTTGTGCTGTTGGAAAAATATGCAGCTATTAGTGAAAATATGGATAACCAGAACAGAGAGAGAATGAGAACTTGAAGTCAACATGACATTACAAACACAATGCACAGATGACAACAGGTTGTTAGTTAAGGACCCAACAGCAACATGTTATAATAAGTGTACAGATCATATACAGAAGTAATGGTTAACTAATGGATGACTCATGATGATTTAAGGATGTGTCATGAATTCCTGTTGCTCACCATAAACAAATGATCTAGTTATTATGAGCTGATATGATTAGTTCACACTTTGGTCATCATTTAAGGAAAGAATATTAATTAACAGGTACTTCATAGATCAATATGTAAACAAGTTATCTAGATTTCAATCACAAAAGTTTTTGTTGTTAAACTGTGTTCATATATTTTTCTTTATCATGTACAGTAAATTTTTGCATCTGATGATGCTTCAGTTCTGCTTTCACAGAAGTTATGCAAACTCATGGGTCTGGGAAAAAGTTTTATTTAACTGGAAGCCAGCTAATCTGCTCACATATCAATTCATGTATGAAGTAACTGTAAGTTAGTAATCCTTAACTGACGATCTTTTAAAGGACCAGTGGGGCCATTCTCCTGGTGATTACATTTTTTTTCATTACTGAGTTCTCTCAAAGCTAATCAAAATACACAATTTAAAACCATAATTCTTATTTAGCTTTGATTTAGACATTGACATGTTATGGTTGAGACACATCTGATAGCAATATTATTTAATGAATTTGTAAAAAAAAAAAAAAAAAGTAGAAAGTTTACCAGTGCTTGAGCAGTATTTCCTTTTTAAAACCAGGAAGTAAGACAGGGGTCCTTAGGGTATAGCTTTTTATGCCTGATTAAATCATGTTTTTGTAAAAATCGGACAGAGTTGGTGGAAATCTGAGACACAACTTTAAAGGACTGATCATTTCTATTTAAAAAATCAGTTTTTAAACAAAGATGATTATAATAGCACATTTTTACATTATCAGTGGGTATTGTTAGTTTTTTTAAATTTTGAAAGCCTAAACACATTTTTTTTATTGTTTGAAGTTGTGAATTCTTGTCTTGGGCAAGAGTGTTTTCTGGTACAGAGCAAGTTAATTAAAACAAACCAAAATATTTCATAAATTTAATATATTCCACATCTATTAAACCTTAAAGAATAAACTTTCACAAAAAATGGAATTAGAGTGTTGCTGATAATCTTTTTTTTTTTTTTTTTTAAGATTTTTGGTAGGACATGATTTTTATGAACTGTGTTTACAGTACATTATTATAACATACAGTATGTACTCCACTGTACTCGAGTTTTTGGTTTGTAGCCACTTTGTGTGAACTGGACTGGAGATATTTTATTGAATTAAGCTGAACAGTTTGTTATTCACTGTCTCAGTGTGGACATCATTGGGTCCTCGGAGCAGCAGTCAACCCCGCTGTCACCCCAGCCCGCACGAGCCACTGGCTGCGCGCGGTGACAATCAGGGAGATTACCATGACGTCATTGCGGCGCGGCAGGCGATTGGTTGGCCGTCCTGCATAATCTCACCGCCGAGTAGCTAAGGTTTTGTTCACCATGTTGGATAAACTGCTCATCTTATTTGCCTTGTGACCAATAGTTTGATCATGTCGGTGACAGCGGAGCGTCGCGGGCCCACAGCGTAGAGGTTCACCCCGGGTCCCGGCGTCCTCTCCCCCGGCACACAGCGGACTCACCGACACCGACACCGAGCGCAGGAGAAGCTACTGTTTTGATTTGGCGACACGGACAGCGATTAGCTAGCTCCAATCTGTCAGGTTCATACTCCTGCCGTCTCTCTGGCTCCTGGCAGCGGCGGTAACAGGATTTAACTTTCTTCCCGCATTGTTCCGTCTTCTCCCTGGATGTGTGCTGCTCGTGAGCCGCGGGAGCACAGAGTAAAACACCCGAACACACGGCTGTCGATGGGGGACAGAAGTTGGCTGGCAGCCGTCTGCGAGGATTTCTCTCTTCAGTTTTTGAGTCATGGTGGAAGCTTCGTCACTCTGTCACAATGATGGGGGTTTGTGTCCAGGCGCGCGGCTCGGTGGACCGCTGTAATAATAATATGTGAGAGGAGTGGACGGCCGAGGCCTGGGCCTGCCTGCTGCCTGCCTGCTGCCTGCCTCTTGTATTGTGGCCTGGCCTGGGATACACCTCCTCTGCTCTGCACCGGATCAGCAGCGTTAATTACGGCTCGCAGATTAGCCGTGTTTACAGAGTAGCTGTCTGGCCTGTACACACACACACTCACTCACTCAGATCTATCTGAGGCAGGCTTCACTTTGGAATAATAGATGCGGTTTCGGAGCCGCGTGGAGCCCGGGTGGCTGCAGAGCGTGTGGCAGCAGGCAAACTTGGACACTTTGAAAAGATGAATGCGCTGCTTCCCATGTGACAGGCTTCAGATCACACTGTTCTATCAAGACGGGGAAGCTGAATCTCACCAGGAGGGAGGGGGCGCCACCTCTATCATGAGGGACATCTAGGGCCACCGACTTTTTATTTATTGCGGGGGGTGCGGGTTGTTTTTGATTTATCATCGTTAGTAGTGACACTTTTCAGGGCTGCACAGATTCTTCGACTCGTGTGGTCATTGCTACATCACACATGCTCATGATATGATATGATTTGTGTTATTAGCCCCCGGCTACAGTAGCCTGATGGTGTGCAAGCAAGAAAATTAATTTAGAAAAGTGGGTCAGATCCTTGTTGGCATTATGATCAGGAGGCTCACCAGAGTGCTTTCTCTCCACGCTGATTCCAAGTAGCTGTTGTTGGATCATTTAAAGCCCAGACCTGTTTTCTGTATGCTTTCTCTAAGTTTGATTAGTGTTAGAGTTGCAGCCTGGTAGCCGTTCATCACTTTTAGCAGCAGGTTCATTCCAGCGGCATTGAATGGCTCTTTGCGGCACAACGGCTACAAATGTTACAAAAATGATGGCTGCTTACAACGGTGGCTCCTCAGCAGTGGCTGCCCATCACCCGCACCACCACCACCAGCTCCAGCACCTCCCGCCTCCCCACATGCACCACCACCACCACGCGGGCCAGCATCACTTGCAGCACCCGGGCTCGGCCGCCGCCGTGCACACGGTTCAGCAGCACACCTCCACGGCCGCCGCCGCGGCGGTGATGCTCAACCCCGGCCAGCAGCAGCCCTACTTCCCCTCCCCTGCCCCCGGACAGGCCCCCGGGCCGGCGGCGGCCGCGGCTCCCGCCCAGGTTCAAGCCGCCGCTGCTGTCAAAGCTCACCACCACCACCACCACCACCATCAGCAGCATCAGCAGCAACACACGCACCACCTACAACAGCAGCTAGATATAGAGCCTGACAGGCCCATCGGCTATGGAGCGTTTGGGGTTGTCTGGTAAGTGCACTGCACTACTTTTATTCATACACGTTTTAACCCGTTTTATTGTGTGAAGTGCTTTGCAAACTTTTTCATGTCAAGAACCCCTAAACTGACGCAAATTAGATCACAGATCCCTAGCAAGATCTTTTTTTTCCTGGGGTCCCCCAACAGATAACATTTTTACTTTTAGATTTTTTTTTGATGAAGTGTATGAAACCCATGGCCAAAGTGATCTTACTTTCTATCACCGTATTACTTTGTATGGAAGCCAAGAATGGCTGTAGTTCTTTTTTTTTCATTATCTCAAGATAACAAACCTTATTTTCTACCAATACCAGTGAAAAATGTTTCTTTATCTTGCGATAACAACTTAGAACAGTGGCTCCTCAGCAGTGATAACAGGTTAGGCCTAATTATTTCATCATCTTGAGATAACAATGCTAGTTTAATTGGTTCAAATATTTCTTTATACTGAGATAATAAATATCATTTTCTCTGAATAACAGATTAATTATTTTATCATGAGATAACTCATTTTGTGAGAACAGGTTAAAATGTTTATCTCAAGATAATACATCTCATTTTCTCATGATAACAGGTTTATTATTTCATCATCTCAAGATACCAAGACTAATTTTCTTATGATAACAGGTTTATTATTTCATTATCACAGAATAACAAAGCTAATTTTCTTGTAAATACATGTTAAAAATATTTCTTTGTCTCGAGATAATAACTTCGGTTTCTGGTGATATTTTTGTTATCTTGAGATGACAAAGCTCATTTTCTCATATTTCTTTATCCCAAGATAAAAATATTGTGTTTTTGTGAGATAAAGCCTGTTTTCTTGTGATAACAGGTTAAATTAGTTCTTTATATTGATAACAAAGCTTATTTTCATGTGACAAGAGATTAAAATATTTCTTTATTTCCAGATAACAAAGCTTGTTTTCTTGTGATAATGGGTTGATTTATTTCATTATCTTGAGAAAACAAGCTTCTTTATCCTTATATAATTAAATAGTTCATTCATGATCGTGAGATTTGGCCGTTTTCAGCTTCCCTAGTTTTCGGTGAAAATAAATTATTCCCCTTTTTGCTGGGGACCCCTTCAGACCCCCCACAACGACCCCTCGTGGTCTCCAGACCCCACTTTGAGAACCACTGTACAAGACCTGTATAGTGGGCTGTGTAGTGTTTTAACTACATGTGTTTTTCCATTAATTTCAAAATAATATCAAAATGAACTTGTAGAGTCTTGAAACTTGAGTTCATGCTTCACACTGGTCTTTTTATGTCAGTTTGGTTATTTTTGTGGTAATGTAGTGTAAACATTTCAAATATCTGCAAAAAATTACACATCTGTTCAAACAATACAGCATCCTACAGCCATCTGTTGACAACAGTCAGCTGTGATGTAAACCCAATTAGAGTGTCACAATTCAGTGAGATTTTTCTATTTAAACTTTTTTTAAATTTTGCACTGACAGTTATGCCATTGTTTGACTATCAAGTTTTCATCTGTAGAGATCAACAGATCATTGGTTTTTGCCCTGACAGTTGTCATTTATGTTTTCAAATCCTACTTTAAAAAGATAGTCTACAAAGTGTGATAGAACTGCCGGTAAGCTACGCTGTGTTGTCTTTGAAGTGTTGTATTTTGCTTTGGACGCTGCAAGAAGACAGGGGTGGAGAGAAAAAAATACAGGGAGAATTGCAGATTCATTTTGATTGATTTTTTAAAATTTAATACTGAGATTGACCTCTCCCCAATACACAGTGAGTGATACGTAGCCTGAAGCAAGCAAAAGTGACTGCATGTATGAGCCTGTAGAACAGATGAATACCAGGTAGCACTACAGTGACAAGTGGCATCATGATGAAGACTACAAAATTAAACAATACATTTACAAATGGCATGCTTGCGTTCACCAGGCAGGAAGGTTCTAATAAAAGATAAAAACCAAGCTGGATTATGGGACATGGAAGATCCAGTGGGAGATTTTGGGAGATTGACTCATACTTTGGACTAAAGAATTAAGTCAGAATAGTTTCATGAATTTACAGTCCTTCCGTTAGATATGAGTTACAACACATCAGTTGTAAGTGTCCAGCTCTGTAGCACAATAAGAATGTAGCCTTGTATCAGAACCTGTGAACATGTATGCACCGAAGGTATGATGTGGCTGAATATAGCTGCAAGGAGCAGTAATGTTGCCAAGGACAGCAGAATCTAAAGGTAAAAAAGGAGTAACAAAGATGGAAACAAGAGAGAGACGTAAAGGATTGATTATTATATTGATTAATTTTAACAGATATTGTGATGCTGAAGGTCAAGCCGACCGAAACGTTACACAAATAAAGTGATGAATGAGAGTGATACAGTGTGCGGGAACCTTTTTCTTGAACAGATATTGTGATAAAAGTCACTTCAGTCGGAATAGTGTTTTCTTTTTCATTGAAATGATGATGTGAGCTTTGCGGGAGTCTGTGCCAAACAGGTGTGTTCGCTTACACGTGGGGAATATGATTGGCAGGCTGGGATACATCAACCCCATCATTTATTATCGTATATTATGTGACACATTTTACCTTGATCAGAAAAATGCAGCTACTAAATTTCTCAACTTTTTTCTCTTTTGGCCTGGCCGTATTGGGTTTTTGATAATATTTCAATTAGTTGTTCAGCTCTCGTTATGAAAATAAAGGCCCTTTATATCCCTCACCAGCATGCATTGTGTGTTGACTGTAATCCTGGATAAGTCAGCAGCACTCCAAAAAAATTGAGGTAGTCAGTTGCCACAAAGTTCATCAACTCAAAAGTTATTGGAGCTTAAGTATATGGAGTGAGTTGCATGTACTTTTTGATTAAAGTTGATGAAACCAACTCAAATATTTTAAGTAAATGCAATCATAATTTTTATTTACTCCTCTCATTGTAATACGTTAATAGAACTGAATCATTTTAAGTATAAAAACCCATTAATTCACATTGAGGAAAGCTCATATTAATCAAAAATTGTGAGTTTAACAGGCATGGAACTAACTCATTTTCAACTCTTTTTTTTGGGGACCTGTATTTTACTTATACTTATGTATCCATTACACCATGTAATCTACTTTGTTACTTTTAAAGTGATAATCCACTTTGTGAGAATAACCCACTCAGTATGTACTCACCACTATGCTGATGTGATGATGGGTGAAGGTCTTCAGTTCACAAAACAATCCTGGAGTTTTAGGAGAAACAGGGTAGCAGCCTCATCCAGTACAATGGCAGTGAATGATGACCACGGATAAAACATTTAAAAAAGAGAACACAAAACAAACACAAAATGTCTCCATCCTGCTTGTGTGGTGTAATCCAAGTGTCCGCGAGCCGCGACATTAAAAATTAACCGCAAAAGACGCCATTTACACCATGTTTTTAGCTGAAATGTCAACTGTAGCATGTAGCCAGTAGGATGTAAACATGGCGTCGATCTCGCGAGACTTCGTATCTTAATGGATGCACGTGCGAAAGTCTCTCAATATAGCTTAACAATGAAACCATGACATACTGATAAAAGGAAGAATATTCTGTACTTATACTTTAGTATTTTTTTAACACCAGTACTTTTACTTGTCATTGAGTAATATTTCAGTAATGTAACAGCACTTGTACTTGAGTACAAATTTTGAGTACTCTTTCCACCACAAAAGAAAGACATTTTAGTGCCAACATTTTGAAGTTACTAGAACTTGAAAACAAAGTTTAAGTTTTCACAACTCATTATAGTTAATTAATTTCTGTTTTAACATGCTCAGAGCGTTTTTTTCATCATAAAACATTTGTACAGCCGTTTAATTTTTGATACCTTGTAACCTTCATTGTTTGTATCCATGTTTATTTGCTAGCAGACTTCTGTTTCACTGTCTTTGTTGCTGTAGACCAGTGGAGCCATGTGAAATCATTGGCAGGAATGTGTATTGCAAGCGCATGCGGGTCTTTGTGCACAAAAGCAAACAAGCAGCTTTTTTTTGGAAGCATTTGAACGCTCAAATTCTGCCGTGATTATTTGAATTATTACAGCAACATAGACTTGTGCAAATGCTCCATGCTGCCAGTGCCTACATATGAGAACATCTCAACACTATACACTTGTGAGAATCATTCCAGCTCCACCCCTCACAGCAGAATGATATGTTTTGCGCACTAACCTTGTGTTTGAGCAGCTTAATAAACATGCAGTCCAGCTGTATTTGACACCTCCATATCCTTCTGCAGTCACAGGTTAATCACTGGTTGTTACGGTTAGCAGTGACCTGAGTTCTATACTCATCACAGCTAAACCAGAGAATTACACCCACTTCAACTCTTTTAGTTTAATCAGTCAGTCTGTTACATAAGCGATGTTGTAAATGGCAAGAATATTAAGATTAAGAGTGCTACTGCCGAAATGTGTTTCTATTTTGTTTCCTATCCTTAAAGGATAATTCTGGTGATATTTTACATTTTTCTTATGCTCATCAAAATGCCATGTGCAGAGCCAAACAACGCTGAAATGAAAAAAGCCTGATATATCTTCCTCCTCTGTGCTGTAGAGCTCCATTTGTTTGTGAATGAGCCACACTGTTGCACTGTGTGACATGTTCCTTCATTATTATGAACACACACACACTGTAGTTTATTTAGACTCAATCCCACGCACACCGTCCTGCTGCCCCAAATACTCAGTGGAGCACCAAATTTGGATTAATCCGCCATTGAAAATAGTCCCCAAACAAATGCACAATTTCCTTCTGCTTGAGGGGCAGTTGTTTAAAAACTGCGCTGACAGCTATTGTAGGAAATGACTCACCTGTGAAGATGAAACCATATATTTGTGTTTTTCAAGATTTATGACTTTAGAGGGAACCAGTGGGTTTGAGCTGAGTGCCATAGACAGAGCAGGGAAGTCAGAAAGTATTGACACATTGTTGGTTTGGACATGAGCATAGCATTTATTGACAATGAGAAAACTATAGAAGACAACCATATCCTTTATACAGGCATATTCAGCCTCTCAGAACCAGTGTTGTGCTAGTTACTGAAAACTAGTAACTAGTTACCGTTACTAGTTACTTCATTTCAAAAGTAACTCAGTTACTAACTCAG
>JAJHUR010093733.1:1533-27016 GCA_027495735.1 Lutjanus campechanus | reverse complement strand
GCGCTTTACACTGCCAAATAAAATTAAAAAAAAGTCTACTTACCAGATGGAGGTCCTTACATATTGAGTTGGAGCTGCACATACTGTTGACACAGTCATCAATGTCATGCTCACATCTCAGCCCGGCGTAACCAGGATTGCACAGGCAGTAAAAGCCGTCTACAACTGAAACAAAATCAGTAGGACAGTTACAGCACCTTGCATCATGAAATAATTCACTCCACTCTCTGTAGATCCTGTTAATGTACTACATGTCTACACAGGTAAGTGCTGATTATGAGCTTAAAGCACAATCACCCACTGTGGTTTTCATTTTTTAATGGATATGACCATTAAAATAAACGCCTCGCGCTGTATCAGTCCGACCTGTTGTTGATAAATCTACGTGACAGGTTCCCTCCCTCTGCATCAGTCTGACAGAGTTTGACACTCTAACCATCTTTAAATGAACCTGTCTGGAATGGCCATTCAGGGCTCTTTTCTCCTACTACTCTCGTCGTCCCCCGTCTGTACTTATCCCACTCGTTCTCAATGAAAGCCTGAAAGCCCGGCCATTTGTTTTCACACTCTCGGCGCACTTGCATCACGCTGAATGAGGAGGAAAGAGGCGCAACAGAGGGAGAGAGCCCATTTCAGGGCCATCCTTTATTCAGATGTTACAAATGTGCCAATTTCTTCCATCAGAAGTTAGAATCTCCCACGTCTAATAATCCATTCCTTCCCCTCTTTAATTATTAATGACGTAAAAGTGGGATGCATCATTCTGTTTCTACGGCACAACACTGGTGTACAGGCTGCCAGTGACAGAGGTAATTGCAGTTCTTACAGGAGTGAATTTATTACTTCCCCAGTCAGGGTCCCAGGATTCTTCATTATCCCAAAGATTTACCACGTAATCTATGCTGTCACTCTGTCTTGGTGCGTGTAGCTGCTATTACTCTCATTAAATGCTTTAGGTCCTGGGTGGCAGCAGCATTACTCATCTCAGCCACTGTAGCTATGCAGTGCTCTCCCTGGTGGCTGGCTGGCTGCTGCCGAGTGCCGGCCAATAGGTCCTACAGGCCCGCCTCACTAACCTAAGGTGAACTGGCTGCACTCAAGATTAGTGAAGACAGCTGGCCGAGGTCTGCAGTAGCACAGTGAAGGATAGGACGCTTTGAGGTAGTGATCCACTGCCATCACTGTTTTGTTCCGGCATAAGCCAGTTAAAACAACACAAACAGGATGTGTTGAGATGCCATGAAGACTGGAAGGTGATGCTACAGTGAGGGATACAGCTGTATACCAGGTTCACAGTATAACATGGTAAAAAAAACTGACCATTTACACTACCATGTACATTTATTTATATATGTTAGTGAATTCTACTGAATTAGAGTTAGTTTATAACAGTGAAATGGTTTCAAGTTTCATGTCTGCCAGGACATAATATAAAAAAAGCCTTTACCAATATGGACATGCTTTTTTAATTCTTAAAAATGTATTATTCTTGTACTTTTTCTTCTTCTTCTTGTAGTGGTAAAGAGGTCTGTGTCAGTTAATGTTGATGCACATCCAGTCAGTTTTCTTATCTGAAAAGTTTGTTTAGTTTGTGTAATGTAACTTGGTTACATTATACATGGTTCATTCCTTCAATCATGTAGGATTTTGGCTTGTGGCATCTACTTATGCAGCTGATAGGCTGAGAGATGACCCTCATGAGCATAATTTCCCCATATGCATTCCTGAGAGTCAGTTGAATGTTAGCTATTTTATGTTCCATAATGCAAATGTTATTGTTTCTGATTTTTTCAGAAACTCTGTTTGTTCAGAACTTGATGGTTTAAGTTAGTAATTTTTATATTTGTACTGGTTTCTTGTTAAACAATGAGTGAGGTGACTAGTACATTTCTTCAGGCCAGTTGACTATCTAAAGTCCACATTGTTTCCCTTGTATCATATGCTAAAGCATAGTAAGTGTGACTCGTGTTATTTAGTTCTTGACACACGGTCAATATCAGACCCAGATATGGATATTGACCCAGATATGGATATTGAATCAGATCGGTCCCATCTCTAAATGCAACCCTGACTACAGCACAAATTATTGCTGCAAATTTTCTGCATTTTCCTTCACTGATAGTTAAAAAGGTTTACAGTCAATTAATCATTAATAAAAATACATGTCTTTTTCCCAGTTTAAGTTTATGTGAAACATTAATCCATGAAACACAAATAATTTAAACAAACAAAATAATACAACAATAAGACTCTCGCTCAAAATGGCTGCTGTTGTTTGCCCGTCCGTATTCAATAAATGTCTCCACCAAACAAAACAAGTTCAAAGAGGGCATCAAAGAGGGCAAACATACGTTATCGAATAATGAAGTTTTATCTAGTTAAATCCTTAAAGGTAAAATCAGTAGGATTTGTCTGAGCTGTTTGTAAATGCACCACAAAGATACCAAGATGTCAAATACAGATGCTTTGGGTTGGTAAAGCAGCCCGAGCACAGCAAAATAATGAGAAAAATGAGAAAATACAGGCAGAGGACAGGTCTCCACAGATAGAGCCACCACCACACACTTCTACTGGGTCATAAGTGATCACTGAAAGGGATTATGTTTATATGAGTGCGTACATTGTTTTTAAAGAAAAAGTTAAATAATAATATGCCATTAGCTGTTAGCTGAGGAATGATTATCATTAACATTCCTAGCACAAATATTTTGCTATGTAGAGAAATCTAATGTGACAACTGATGCACAGTAATTGAAGGTATTGTAAATATGTTTGTTTCATGTTCATTTTTGCCCTTGACACTAAATGTAAAATAAATTAACTAAAACACAATGCAATCATTGACCAACTAATGATAAATAATCCTTATAGACTATTATTATTATTATTATTATTATTATTATTATTATGATAAATGAGCTTTTAATCACTTATCACTAGAAATGGAATATACAGGGGTGAAATCCTATCTGATAGCCACAGGAAGAAAGAAAATAGTCAGCCTTGAGCTTTGATTGGATTAATTTTGTCATTTATCACCCATTATTCAAATTACAACACAACATTGATGCTTAATTGATTTCCTTTTACAGTTACGTTAAGGAACTCATCAAGCCGACTCCAGCAGGTAATGTCCTAGATCCTCACATCAGATAGAATGACTCCTCTCTCATAACACCCTTATTAGCTGTAACTGTGACCCAATTGAAAACCGCCTGTCTGACTGTAAGTGAGCAAAACCAAATTTGACATAGTCACTGCACATGTGTGTCAGTGTGTGTGTTTGTGTGGAGGCCTGCTTCCATCTTGAGTGCCTGTTATTAAGCATGTTGGCAAGATGGGCTGTTTCTTACCATCATAGCAGAAGCCGTGAAAACAGGGGCTGGAGCTGCACTCATCCACATTGATTTCACAGCGGGGGCCAGTGAAGCCCCGGCGACAGTGACAGCGGAAACCCAAAGGGAAATGGTCCTGATCCAACTCCTCCACACACACTGCACCATTCTCGCACGGATTACTGGCCTCACAGGGTAAGAACTCACAATTATGACCTGGAGTGAGGCAAAGAAACACACGTTGGAGGACCGCACACAACAAGACATGCAATGTGTAGACACACGATGGAGATGTAAACCAGAGGATGTTTAAGATTAAACCCATATTCTGTTTCCTTAAATGCATCCTCGTGGTAAATTACATGCTGTTTCAAGCTAACTCACTAAACACAGAGATAAACAGACCAACAGCAAGACCCACAGGAAGTCTTTAAAGTGTTCCAGCAGTAGAGTCACTTTCTTTATTATAAATTTCATTTAAAGGAGCAATATGTAGGGACTGCATGAGGAAAAATACTGCAGGACAACTAGTGAGTTGCACACACGGACTGTACATTAAACAGGTTGAAATCCTATCTAATATACGCTCTATGGTTGAAGCAAGTTGCCAGACTCCATTGACGTATTGCTTGATTTAACCGTTATAAGCTTCCCTAAGATTGTTAATGATTTCTTAAGACTTGGCAAACATTCTGCATTCATTTGAATCTGAATTAATGTGACATACAAAAACAGTGCTTCCAGCCCGAAATAGAGATTTATAACAGGGACACAGCAGCTGTATTTCTTGCAAATTTTGTCTCTTTCCCCATGCAGCCGGTTTCCTCTTTAAAACAGAATGTAAAATACCCAAGCGATAAACACAAATAACCAAAATGAACCAAAATATTCGCAGTCACAGATTATTCTTGCAGATATATAGTCAAACACTCCGGATGCTGGTTTAGATGCAACTGCAGTTTAATTTCCTCCATTTCAGTGGCCTAACAATAGAAATGAAATGGCTGATGTTATTACAAGACCTAAAATAACACAAGTTTTGTGGTTTGTGACAAAACAATTACTGAATGAATAGTCTCCTTCCTCAGTTCTGATTATCAGTCGTGTTCCATGCCGATTTAAAACAGCTGTTAAAGGCACACCTGTGGTTTTGCAGTACTCAGTTTAATTGTTAATATGCTGACTGCTGAAAGTTTGCATTTCCATTTGCAAGAAATTTGTTTTTTATTTTTTGCAAACTTCTACAAGTGTCCACACAAATTAACTTGTCATACATCATTATATTCAGGTCATGCATGAAGCAAACAGTGGTTGAAGAAAAACACTCAAGCACAAATAAGAAAGTTAATGAAAAACAAAGGGAAAGAACTAAACAGCACGCAGATGTACAAATTATCTTCACAGAGCAAGAGCAGAACATCAATCAGGCCAGACAAAGCATGTGAAATGCGTAAACTGAAATAATAGCACGAAACTGGACACAGCAACATGGTTACGTGTCCTACCTCTGATAATTTCTGTGAAACAGTCACAGAAAGAAAGAAAAAATGTTGTGTTAATAAAAAAATATCAGGACTATCAGGACTGAAAGACAATGCTGCAATAAATACTGAATCCTGAATACTGAATTTGCTGAATCCAAAAGGGTTCTGCATACGTTAAAGGAGCAATATGTAGCAAATGTGCGTGCAAAAATGAGCACAGCAGTCCAAACAGCAAGTTAGAGCCATAGATGGCATATTAAACAAGTTTAAATCCTACTTAATATAAGAACTAAGGTTGAAGCAAGTTGCTTCTTCCTGCCCCCTCTTCCCCAGACTCGAGGAAACTCAGGCCGGCTGCAGGAACACTGCAGGAGTGCAAGACAAGTGAAAAAAATAAAAAAATGAAAATAACGATGAGATGAGTCCAACACTGTAAGCTGATGAGCTGTTTATAATTGTCAATTGTCTGTAAATGAAAAGTTAAACCTGTTATCCTGAAAATACACCGGAGTTGAAGCTTAATGGCTGCTTGTCTCACTGCCTGCCAGACTCCATGCACATGTTGCTCATTTTAACTGTTATAAACATCTACAAGATTGTTAATCATTTCTTACGACTCATAAACAGACACCAACTTATTCAGCATTAATTTGAACTGTAATTAAAACAGTTACAAAAACAGTTGTTTTGAACAGAAATTTCAAAGTGGGGAAACCGTGGCTACAGCATCGATGTCAGATTAGTGAGTATTACAACTTGGCATGTTTCCTTGATCTCTGATGACATATTGTGGTAATTTTATGATTTATTACAGTAAATACATTACAGATTTCTCCTTTAATCAAATTATAAATATGGCACATCACTGCCTTCGGCTGAGCCAACAGGATGAAGTAGCACCATAAGTAATCTGACAACCCGACAAGTTCAGAAAGTTAAATTTTGCCTGTGTCAGCTTGTTACATAGAAATTTGGCTGACGTTTGGTACTTCAATATTGCGACATTATATAAGAGCTTGTCAGTCAGTGTTCAGTAACGATGGTGCAGACTTTTATGGATACTCTCAAAGTCCAGCTACTGATGATGAGGAAATAGGCATTCGTATAAGACGGGCGTGATTAATATTTTGATATCAGAATCAGCAATCAATTCGACATCTGTTTGCAGCTTTCAGTGGCTTTGAGTTCCAGCAACTCTCACAAACTCCAGAAACTTTTCCACTGCCAAGAAAATCCTCATATAAGTATGAGCATTTGCACTAGTCTGGCTGGCTACCATTTGGAGACACCAAGGAACAAAGCATGCAACGTGTACACAGACTTTGAGAAAAAGTGGAAATGGGCTTGTGCATTAAATCACAGAAGACAAGGAATTTCCATTTGCTTTAGACACACTTTTCCTTCTCAGATGTGTGATCTCCAGCAAAGAAGATGAATGAGGTGCTGATTGAGTCTAACAACAATCTGGTACAAAACCAGGGCTTTTGCTTAGCATTGACACAGCAGCTGAAAACATCAGCTACAAACTGATTTGTACAGATTGAGACACAATCTGAGGTTGTCTTTTTTCCTGTATGGCATGCACACGTGGTTGTTTATCATGCATGCAAATTACACACTGTTCTCTTTTGCTTTAATAATTTCAAATAAATAAAATAAAACAGAAATAGTGACTGATTCACATGGGTCATTGTCACTCCGAGGCAGATTCTCTCTCACGGTATATTTGTGTTTGGTTGAATTTAATGCCTCCTTTACCTTTGACTACAGAAAGCAACCACATCGTAATATGGCCACTACCAATCTTTATAGCAGGTCTGGTGTTATATGGGTAATCAAATGTGTCTCATTTCTGCTGGATTTTCTATAGCCCTTTGAATTACAGCTGAAGGCTTCCATTTTCATTTTCATCAGAGCTCTGAATCTTTCTCCTTACGCCGTCAGTATGTCTTTGAAGTGCCTTTTTGTAAATTCCATGTGCCTTTTTCAGGAGTCATTTCCTCCTAGCCACTCCGCTGTAAAGCCTAGATTTGTGAAGTGCTGCCCTGACTGTTGTCCTTCCAGGAAGATCCCGCAGCCAATGAGCTCATTAGATCTGTCAGAGTGGTCCTTGGGTTTTGACCAAGGTCCTTCTTGACTGCTTTTTCGGTTTGTTAAGATGAGTGTGTCTATGAAGAGACTGGCTGGATGGATGTTTTCCACATTTATTAATGATGGCGCCTTTTGTGCTCCTGTGAAACACCACTAAAAGAATTTTGACTTTGCAATAGAGTCTCTACTCTAACATGCAGAGTCAACAGTGGATCTCTACTAATGGCCAACAGCTTGTGTTTTGCTGTGAATCATATCAGAAAATTGCAGGCATTTCTGCTATAAGACATGAAGTTTTTGTTATTTCTTCATGCAGGTAAAGTGGTGTAGTATAAATATCCTTTTCACCAGTTTACTAGGGCTGTCCCCACGTCAGAGTTTTTTCATTTGAATCAGATTTGCTCGTACATAATGAATATTCAACAATCCATTCTTTTTTTTTCAGTTCAGTGCACCACAATAAATTCCTATATTAGCCTGAGACTCCTGTTTCAATGTCTTTCTTTGTCATCTGTGATGTGAAAACATCAGCTTTTCACACAATCAGAAAAAGTAAAAGTGTGCATCCTCCTGCAGTTCTGGTATAAAATCAGCAGACCACAGAGCTTCTCACAGAGCCGATGTCCAGCTTCACCTGCCCCGCACGATCTGTACTCCTTCATTTAAGGGTTTATTTTGACCAAAGCAGAGCTGGTGATTGTTGGAACAGTGAAATGAACCAAGATATTTTTGGTGAGTGGCGAGTTTGAATGAATCTGACAACGATGATGTTGAAATTACAGATTTGCAAAGGCAATTTGGTCAGTTTGGGGAGAGCAATGACACAGCCCTTTCTGGTTAAACAAAACTTTTTAAAAAAGGTCTCTCACTGTAGCGATCCTGTCTGAGCCAACAATCTGAGTCTGCTGGTGGCAAAAACAAGCACAAGACAACAAGAGACTTTGTTTCCTGCATTCTGGTGACTTTTTAAGAATGAAAATGACAAAATGATAAGTACCCTGTGACAGGATTTTTGCATAAATCAGTTTTCTTTCATTCATTAAATTTTTGCCTTAGGATGTCCGTTTTCATGTAGCTGCATCATTGTCTGGATGGAAACAGTAGACTTTTAGAGTCATACAGGGCTTATACACATGTACAGTGTCAGAAACAGGTTGCGATGGTGGCCTGGTAGCTCAGTTGGTAGAGCGAGTGCACCATGTACTGAAGCTGTTAGACCTCTGCAGCAGCCGTGGGTTCAACCCCTGCCTGTGTGTCATCCACCCCCCCCTTCCCCCATCCCCTTTCTGTCATATCCTCAGCTGTTCTGTCAATAAAAGCATAAAAGCCCCCCCCCTCAAAAAAAGGAAAAGAAACAGGTTGTGATCATGAAAAAGATTTTAAAAAATGTGTGAAAATTTGTCCAAAATCGAAGAAAAATTGGAGAACTGAGGAAATAGGCAGAGGGCAATGAAAAACAGGAGTCTTCTGGAAAATCGGTGGCAATTTCCATTGAAATTGTTTACCAAGCACTTGTTTCAGCTTCTCTCATCAGTTAACCACCAGCACCTGGTGTCACATGTATTCTTTTAATAAGTGCACCAGCTAATATAAAATATATATTTATGGTTTTCTTCATTTATATGTCCTCGCTGAAATGTTCTCCCTGTGCAATTTGGTAAGCTCCTATCTGTTTCTTCCTGTAACTGAAATGCACACCGACTGGCAAAGAAAAAAAAAGACTGCTCGACTTGAAGAATCCCACTCGACTGAAGGGTCTCCAACTGGTGATTTTAATCTTGACTTTCTGTGGGCAGCCCTACTGTCCACCGCAGATCAACAATAACAGCTGATTACATGCTAATTCAATATTTGTTCAAGTAAAATAATACATTAAATATACCCTATTAAATATGGGTAACTTGCCAATTTATTTATACATTATGTAAATGTTTTGGTGATTTTTTTTGCTATAAAATATAATTAAAGATTATTGAATAATGCACACTGTAACATGCTATCATTATTGCGTACAAAAACACTGATTTAAATACATAAAATTGTGATAAGAGCAGCATTTAATTATGAAAAACAGAACATTGTAACTTTAGCGACGGCCATTATAAAATGCCATTATGAAAACTAGATTCATGTTTTGGCTACAAACTGTGCGTGTTCATTAAATCCATTCTCAGCTCCTCTCCATCTCCTCCTCTCTTGTAAAATTAGAAAAGAAAATGTGAGTCTGAATCTTTTCCACTGTCAGTTAAATCCCCCGTTACCTCAAATCACCCATCAGCATGTTTCCCCGCTGATATGCAATGATAATGCCATACAGTGATGCTGCAGCAGCTCTCTCCTCTGACTAAATGATGGAGGCTGTCACTTGTGTGGCAGGAGCCTCTACCATAACTTACATCTCACTAATTACTCAAGTTTTCTTTATTTAATCACAGGTAGCAAATGAAGATGTAGTCATTTGGTTGAGACATGTGAAGCAAGTCCAGACAGGTGAAAATAATAGTATGTGAAGTTAATTAACTTTGCTTTTTGTCCCCATTCCCTCAGTGCTCATTACCTTTAAATGGAGCCACACATTGGCAGAAGTAATTACCAGGCTGGTCAATGCAAGTGGCTCCATTCTTGCAGGGAGACGAAGCACACTCGTCAATGTCAACTTCACACTTTGTACCTTTGACAGAGAAGAGCACAGATTGATAAATATGTTATACGTCGAAGGGTCACTGACACGAAGTGTAGCAGTTCTAAAACAGTTTAAACACGTCACTGGAGGTGCTGCACGTTGGCCAAAGAGCTTGTTAACATCACGTGAGAATAGCCACAACCTTTCATCAGTGTCTAGGTTAAATGAGTAACACTTTATATTTAGGTGCTTGTAATAAGCATTAGTTAATAGTAATAAGTTCCTTATAAGATGCTTATAAACATTAATATGTGTAAACAAGACTATGCAAGTGTCAATAGCATAATAAACATTTAATGTTAGATTATAAGACACTATAGGCACTGATAAGAAACAGATTATAGAATGCTTATGAATGTTGATAAAAGCCTTATGAGTTTCTTAAAATTGTTTACAAACACATTAACTGTTTAACTAACTTACCTATTATGTCTTTGTTAAACCCTGACAAAGCTTTTGTTGTTGCTTTATTAAGATTTCTACATACTTTATTATGCATTTATTAGCAGTTAACTATGCAGTTGTTAACAGCTAACTATACGTTTGGGGATACCTGATCTAAAGCGTGAACAGTGCTTACTGAAGTCAATTACTCCTTTATTATACACTTATTAACAGTTAGACATGATTTTTATCATCATTAAGTGTATAATAAAGGATTAGAGAGTTGATTAGAGTGTGCAGCTGTTAACAACTGCAAAGTTAACTGATAACAAATGTGTAATAAAATATGTAGAAATCTTAATAAAGCAACAACAAATGACATAATAGGTAAGTTAGTTAAACTCAATAAATGTGTCTGCAATGCTGTTATAAGGAACTTATAAGGTTTTTATTAACATTCTTAAGCAGTCTATAAACTGTTAATGTTTCTTATAGGTTCTCATAGATGCCTTATAATCTAACATTAAACATGTATTAAAACAAAATATTATCGTTAATAAATATCTTAAAAGGGCTTTAATTAAATAATGCGTATTACTGCTTCCTAAATATAAAGTGTTACTGTGTTAAACCTGAAATGTTGGGTTTTGTTTTTTTTTGGCAAATTCATTTTCTTTGTTATTGTGATATTAACACCATAGATGCAGACGATGGGAAAGCTGCACTGTGGTGCTGAATACAGCTTTTAAACCTGAGAGGATTCCCTATGGTGCTGCAACAAGGAATGAAACAGCAAAGAGTATCCTCACAGCAAGACCTCCATTTCAGAAATAATTTCTGAACATTCAAGAAAGTTTTCTTCAACATATTATTCAATGGGATAAAAAAAAAGGTTTCAGCACTGCAACCAGTTGTATTGCTGGTAAAGCACTGTGAATCCTGCTCTGTGGGAATTATTAGCAATTATTAAGAAACGGTTACAGTGTTAGATCTTTCCAGGTAGGAAGAAATCATCTTAGTTTTAATCTACAGTCATTATTCATTATTCATCTTTGTACTTTTAATGATTGGCATCACAGCACCACATGTAGGGAAATATAATCAAATAATAAATTAGAAATAATTATGCAAGACTTCAAAATGAGGAGCTGCTGATGGCTGCTGACTTCACTTCACACAAAACGTACCCGTTTTAACATCAATGCATAATTTATGATTTAAGATGTGATTGTCTGAGTGTGCTGTTTCAATTTGTCACACACACAAAAACACAAGCAAAGAAAACATTTCCCAAAATACCAAACCCAATTCCAAAAGAGTTGGGACGCTGTGTGAAAGGTAAATAAAATGAATGCAATGATTTGCATGAACTTTCTGACCTGTTTTTTTCAATTGCAGCACATTATTTCATGTTCAAACTGATAAACATCATTGTTTTTGTAAATATACGAACACATGTTTTGTCGCCTTTTTAAAAAAAGTGTCAGTAAAGTGTAAGTGTTTGTAAACTGAAGACACTAATTTGTTGAAGCTTTGAAAGTGAAATTATTTCTTATTCTTGCTTTAATACAACTTCAGGTGCTCAACAGTCTGGGGTCTCTTTTTTGCTTCATAATCCTCCACACATTTTCAGTGGGAGACGGGCCTGGACTACAGGCAGGTCAGTCAAGTACCTGAACTCTTTTTACAAAGTTACGATGTTCATGATTTCCAAAAACAATTTCAAATGCGGACTTGTCAGACCACAGCACACTTTTTCACTCTCCTCAGTCCACCTCAGATGAGCTCGGGTCCAGAGAAGTCTGCAGCGTTTCTGGATGTTGTTGATATACGTATTTCTCTTGGACTACAATACAGTGCATATCTGGGTGCTGAATATTCTCATAAGTTCAAATATGAGCAGGATGGGTTCATATCACCTGTAAACAATGTATGTCCTGTATCATTCATGTGAACATATATATGAAAGTGCTCCTCACCCAGGTGCATTCACTTACCTGTAAAGCCAGGCATACACACACATCCATAACCATGAACAAGGTCGACACATGTGGCGTTGTGTAGGCAGGGTGAAGATGAGCACTCATCTATGTTGACTTCACAGAAGTCCCCTGTGAAGAGATGACATTTAAGAGCCAGTGGTCACAATGTACAAAAAGTACCACACTGCAGCTTTAATTTGCAAACTTTTATGAGTCACGCTCAGTCTTCCACCTTCCCTCAACTTAATAAAATATATGTTACACTTGACTTAAAGCCCCTTCATGTAGAATCTGAAATTTGATGATTGGTGACATTTCGAATCCCTTCGGTTGCAGTATATTAAGACAGTTGTCACAAAAATTAACACAGCCAAATATTTCACTTGGAATAAACAAATTTTTACTGTTATGCTAGCAAAATTAATTTGACATTGACATTTTGTTTTGAATATTCAACAAACGAGGCTTTAAATCCTGATGGCGAAGTTTTAACAGCTAAATGAATTCACTGTTCCTCTAAAAAAAAAACACACAACATAAAGAGATAATTTCTTAGTTCTAACACGAAGCTGATTGATTTTTATATTGTACGTGACATATAGAACTGTTCATGTAATACAGAATATATATTATGCTCTTGGTGTTTTCGTCCTTGTTCAATTTCTCTGAAAATATAAAAAGCAGAGCAGCAGCACACAAACTAAACCACAAGATGATTTCTTGGCATCACTGGTTTACACATTTAGAGTCTCTGTAAGCTTTGGAGGAGGCTGTTATATAGTGTGAAATGCTAAAATGAATAGAGGTCCTTGAATTACAGCAACATCTCATGTAACACACTGTACTGTTTGTGCTGCTCTTGTAACACCCTACAGGATGGAGCTTGTTGTTGTATAACCTAATTGCCATGCGGCCTGAAGGTTAGCACCAGTTAAGCGTTCACACAGTGAGCTTCTCAGAGATGCTGTACACACTGAGGCTCAGTTGATTTCTCTGAAACTCATCGGAGACATGCAAAGATTTTTTTTTAGAAATCTGCTCATTACAGACAGCAAACCCTCAGCAAACCTATCAAACCAGATCTGCTCACTTACATACTGTATCTATACACATCATTATTTGTCTCAGTCTATTCTTAACAGCTGACAAGGAACACATTAACTTCATAACTTTAACCCTCATAACTTTAACCCTCAGCATAAACAAAATTCCATTTTTATTATAACATGGTTTTGCACTATTAGCATAAAGAATTAATCCCGACTCCATGACATTCGTGTTTCCAAGAAGATGATTACTGCTCCATGACTTTCCTTTAGTTCCAACATCTGGCCATTGAATTTTCCGATCAAAGGAGAATAAACCTTTTCCATTTTTGGAAGGTCAAACAGCCAACTTTGTACACAAGATGTTGAAGACAGTCTTAAATTCCATGAAATTTAAGGTTTCCAGTGGACATCTCTGTGACATTGTTGGGAAAATTACTTGTTCAAAAATGCAGTCTGTAGTAACTTCATCCAGGGATCATAATACTAAAGTAATGTAACTTTAAAACAGTTTTTGTTACTTCTGGATTACCTCAATACCAAAAATGGTGAAACTGTTTAGCCTAATGTGATGTTTTATGTTTGTTGTAGGTTTATTAATTGTTTAATAATAATAATAATAATACATTAAACTTGTATAGCGCTTTTCAGGACACTCAAAGACGCTTCACAATGTTTGTCCATCTGTTCCGTCTTTTGTCATGTGTGAATGCACATTTAGATTAATAGCAGTATGCACATTTAAATGCGTTCTGAACAAGTGTGCTTTTCACATTCACACTCAGACTTCAAGAAAACTGACAAACTTATTCTGTGGCTTGTGTCTTTTTTCCCCACACACTATCGTGGTCAACAGCATCATCACCAACAATCCCAAAATATGTTGTCCGTAGCAGTGATATAGCAGGTCAGCCAGCTCACTGGATTTCTCTGTAGCTAATTTTAGCGGCTGGTCTGTATCGGTAACCTGGGCGGTTGGTCTTACCTGAAAATATTTATTTAGATTAGATTTCGGGCTTTTGGATGTTGATAGTATTTTGACAGCTAAAGGCAGAGCTGTCACTGTGCTGTGATGTTGTTTCTCTTTTCTAATTTAAAGGCAAGATTTCTACCAGTGAAAGTTTCTTTTTTTTTTGCTAGAAGTCGGCAGCTGTAAAAACAGCTACTATATCATTCTTTATTTTAACATAAAGAAACTTAAAATTGATAATCTTGCTAATAATCTTACAGGGATAAACTCTTTTTGGATATGAATGACTCCATGTCCTTTCTTCTGTCACCACCCTAATGATAAACACAACATTTTAGCCCCAGTTGTTTTTTTTTTGTTTTTTTTCACCCCAAACTTTAATTTTGTTAATTCTGTCCAGCACTCACATTATGGGGTGCAATTAACACGAAGGCCTCTAGGGCCTGGTCGCAGTGGTTTGTGTGCTAGTTGTGTGTGTGTTCTAGTTTTGTTGATGAAAGAAAGAGCATCAAAAAATTCTACTTTAACAGTATAAATCAGAATAATAACAGATTCATTAACATGGTGAAACAAACTATTTTTTTAAGAAGCCGGGATCACAAAAGTTCGTTTTTCTCTCTGATACCAACTGGTTCATCCATGTAAGAATTTATGAATTTAACTACAGCATTTACAGAAGAAAATGTGTGTTTAATGTAAGATACCTGCACGATTAAGCACACCACTTGCCACACATTATGAGCAGAGGCAGCCATTTCCCTCTTCACATAAAAAATATTGCCCTGATGGGATTTCTGTGCCTCCTCAGTAAATGTACTCCAATAAAATGTTTCCATTATTGAGACGCATCAAGGTTGAATGGAATGCAATCAAAAATTGTTTGCTGCCATAAATCCTGCAGACTGACAGCCACAGTGTAGTGTGCCCTTCCAATCCTACAGCACATTTAAAGCACCACCTGTAGTTTACAGAGAGGCGGAGGAGGAGCTATGACGAGGAGAAAAAGAAAGTGTACTTTAATATCATTTCCACAGTTCAGCTGTGGGCAGAGCTTTTACCTCTTTGGTTTTCTTGAAATCTGATGAGTCAACTGCATCGCAAATCAAACCAATCACATTGTTTAACTAGATGATGAAGCACCTACTGCAATGCCAACGCAACTGCCAGATGCAACCAGCTGAGACTTGCAAAGTTTTGCCAACATTAACACAAACCCCACATACAATGTCCTGAGCTGAAACAAGATTTCAAACTGAAGCAGTTGTTGTTGACCTGTGGCCCCTGGTAGCTGGTGAAGAAGAGCGAGAAGTCAGCTGTCAGTTGTCATCTAAAACAGAGCCGTCAAAAAATAGAATTACTGCCTCACAGTTGTTTGTCTCCACCAACCAGTCAAGTTACAGTTTTACATCCATGTCTGTCCACATTCATATAATGTATGTAGTGACGACTTTAAAGGAATTTAATATGGAGCATGCCACTATACTGACCTGTAAGTTTGAAGGAATTTAATAAAAGGTATTAAGTGTATTTTTTGGCAAAATACATGCATGATTTCAGTGAATAATTTCCTGAGGCAAACATGCTGTCTTCACTTAAGAGACTGTTTTTACAGAGGAGGAATGAAGGAGTAATAAAATGTCATCATCTCCTCATTCTATCCTATTATATATTTATGTATAACTTTATCATAATTAGTGTATAATATCTTGAGATATGCACAAAAACTGTGATCTTTGACCACCAAAACTTAATCAGTTCATCCTTGAGTTCAATTGGTCATTTGAAAGAAGTTTAAATAAATTCCCTCAAGGTGTTCTTGAGATATCACAAGAATGTGATGACCTGAAAACATAAAGCCTGTGGCCAAGGTTGTTACTGGCATGGAGCCATAAAGGTTTTTCAAAGTTTTTCAAGAATTTTGAATCTCAGAAGTCCTTCAGCGTACAGTCATGCAAGCACACACACACACACACACACACACACACACACACACACACACACACACACACACACACACACACAAAGCTGATCTATGCCAGATTAGATTGAATCTCAAAGTTCATCGGCACATTTAGCAGTCATGTTGAGTGTGAGCAAGAGGTTCTGTTTGTATTATATGATACCTTGATTGGCATGGAAATAGAAAGTGATCCAACATTCAGCCAACCTGTAAAAGATGCTGAACACAACTTGACTGAAGACATTTGTTCCATGTGCTGCCGGGACACACACTGGAATAGTACAACACAAATACAACTAAATGTACTTTAAAGTGCCCCCATATATGTTCCATCTTGTTGCCATTATGTTGGACTTGTGTCTCTTAGAAAGGTTTTACTGTAAAATTACAAATTTATAAAAGAAAAAAGTTTTTATTGTGGCAGGCTGAAGATCAATTACTTTATATAATGTATTAGCACTTATTTAATAACTGTTAATAACTTAAATTTAATAGTAATTTAACTCATTAACGGTCTTCAAGAGTATTAATTAACCCCAGTCAATCATTCAGATCCGTGCTTGAGGATTGAGGCACCCACAGGTCTAGTATGGATAAATTTGAAGTCAGATTAAGATGAGACAGTCTGTGTTCTTAAACATTTTTAGTGTTGATATCTAGGTTCTTGACCATCTATAGCACTTATATGTGGGTCCTTAAACATTTATAGCACTTACATCTGGGTTCTTAACCATTTATAGCATTGATATCTGCGTTCTTAACCATTTTTAGTGCTGATATCCAGGGTCTTAAACATTTTTAGCATTAATATCTGGATTTTAACTATTTTTAGTATTGATATCTGGTTTCTTAACCATTTATAGCATTGATATCTGGGTTCTTAAGCATTTTTAGCACTCATAACAAGGTTCTTAACCATTTTTAGCATTGACATCTGGGTTTGTAACCATTCAGTACTTTTAGTGCTTATATCTATACCTTGTCTCATTTGGGACATGCTGGCGTAGTAGTTAGCACTTTGACCTCACAAGAAGGTCGTGGGTTGAAGTCCTGGTTCAGACCTGTGTGGAGTTTGCATATTCTCCTGGTGCCTGCGTGGGTTTTGCCTGGCTGCTCTGATCTTTCCCACCATCAAAAACATATATGTATACTAAGGTGGTCAGAACTGGAGCTGCTCCTGATACCAGGTTGGGTTCAATGCAGATAATAAATCTGACTGTATGATTGTACTCTGTATGATTGTATGATCACAATAGTTTACCCATGTACACTACATAAAACAGTGAAGGTAAGAAGTGTACAAAATACCTGTGATTCCAAGAGGACACTGGCAGCTGAATGAGTTGAGCTCATCGATGCAGGAGCCTCCGTTTCGACAAGGCTGGCTGAGACATTCATTCACCTCAATCTCACAGTTATTTCCTGAGAAAGTATAAAAGGCGTACAAAATGTTGACACATCACTTCAGTGAATAAAATACCACTTTAACTCACAAAGAGTAACTTCAGGATAGCTGTCACTTACCAATAAATCCTGGTGCACAAAAGCAACTGTAGCCAGCGAGAGAATCTTTACAGATACTCAGAACTCCACACGGCTGCTCTTCACAGTCATCAATGTTTATCTCACAAAACTGGCCTGTTAAACCTGCGGAGAGAGGATAAGACATCCTATAGAACCGATCTGCTTCAGAGGAGTTATGACTTAAGGATGCTTTATAACACTGCCCTGTAAAGATCTCTAGTAATAATCATAGCATTAGTCCTCTATAATTATTATTACAGAGTAAAATAACAACCATTTGATTACTTACTGACAAACTGTGTTTACTGGCAACGCTTTCAAAGTTGAATATATGTCAAAAATTATCTGATACATTATTGCTAATTATTACCTTAGACATATTCAAACGCTGAGTAAAATGAGAAAAGTGTTATGCCAGAATGTCCCTTTGGTTATAAACTTTTTCTTTGCCAAAAATACCAACAAAAGACTTTCGGACTAAGTGGGGAAACAGGTATTCCCACCATCAACACTGCTTTGAAGTCAGCTCACAACCTGATGAACTGAGGCCTGACTTACACATTTCATAAGGCTGTTACGTGTTGTTGCTTAAGGCCAAAGAGATTAGACTCCCACAGAGAGGGAAGCTGAACAAGTGAAAGCATCAAACCGGGAGTGTGTCTGCTACGTACATGATTCATTCAAGGAACTGCCCCCACTTGAAACAAGCCCCTGCTGGATGGTGAACCTACCTGGTAAACAATCACACTTGAAGCCTCCTGATAGATCCACACACACTGAACCATGTTGACACAGGCCATCAACACAGTGGTTTATGGGTGTTTTGCAGCGCGGCCCGGTGTACCCATGTTGACACACACATCTGTAAGTATTTGCCAGCTCTTCACAGAGGAGAGTCCCCTCGGGGTCGCAAGGATTTGACACACATTGGTTCACCGATGAGGAGCAGTCATTGCCATGGTATCCTGTAAGAGGTGGGATCAAAGAAGTGATTGATGTGCTGCGCTGTGTACAGTATCCTCCTGCCTGCCCACGTCTGGCACACATCATAGATTGTGATTTCACATAATGCCGTCATTGCCAGTGTTTTTGCTCCCTGCTGATTTACATATTTTATCCAGCCAGAGCCTAAAGCCTGAAACCAAGAGGGGATTTCAGCAACAGCACACAACCTCCAGAAAAAAAACTGGTGTGTGTCTTTATTTTACCAATTGTAACTAATTTGTGGATTTGTGCATGTGCTTTCTAATGGTATTCACTTAAGAGGTGAAAGCTGTTTTGGTGATACCACAGTAATCAACAACACTAATATGTTTTCACATGCATTAAGGGCTGAATGCGAAAGAAAGGGATTCATGTAGCACAAACCAAGAAGAGCACATGAGGCACTGTAGTTAAAATGATTATAGCAGCGCCACCACGTATACATGCATCACGCTCTGTGCATAGGGCAGCAAGTGTGGGATGGCGCACCAAAAGAAGCCTAATCATGGAAGCAAGGAGTCTTATAAAAAAACATCGATTGATTAACTCACAGCATAGAGAGAGAGAGAGAGAGAGCTCCAGACAAGTGACAAAGAGAGAGAGTGTGCAAATGTGGACAGAAGTGTTGACATGATTTCTTTGATATCAAAGCCGAATGTTTCTCTACAATTCTGTGCTTTATCAGTGAAGTGCATGAACTGCACTGCAGACTGGGGTCCCTGCTAACACTGAGATACAGACAGATTGAGATGCGCTATACACTCCACTGATTCCACTGATGTGATGAAAATAGAAGGTAATGAAAAGCTTTCTTGAAATAATTAGTTAGTATCTCAAAATAATGAGAAATTTTCTTAAAATAACAGCTTAGTGAGTCATTATTTTCAGTTTTTCTAATATTTTGAAATACTAACTTAGCATTTTTTTACTTATCCTGGCCATTCAAATTAATACAAAAAACATGAATATAGTGGACCATCTATTATGACTTCTTTATACTGACTAACGTTCTCTCAGCACCACTGTGACTGAATTATGTCAATTTAAGATGAAGCACAATTGTAACAGGCATACCATTACAGGTAACACAAGATATTCTTGCTAAATTAAATTTGTTTGTATGGATTTTAAATCGATCTATCATGGATTATGTTTTATCTAGATTTGGTTCAAAGAAGACTGCACTCCCTTGGGCTCTCAAATATACAACTTAGTATTATTTTTAATAAGTACACTATTGCAGGTCTACATTTCTAGATTGTATGTAGTATTGACAAAAGAACCAACACCAAGCTTGTTTCATTATCTCAACAAAGACTGAGCTCATTAATAAATATACGGTATAACTGTGCCTACTTCATACCTGGAGGGCAAATACAGTGCATTTCCCCAGTCAAGTTGTGGGTGCAGGTTCCTCCATTCTTGCAGAACTTAACATCTGACGCACAGGCAGAGACAGATGTGGAGCAATTCTTACCTGAAAGGTAAATAAAGACCGGTAATTGTGCGGAATAAAAATTAACACAAACATACATCTCTGACATAATGACACATCGATCTCACACAAATGAGATGGACTGCAGAGAGTGACAACCTTTAACGTGATGTGAGGCATGCGTGTGTTCTGTAATTGAGCCAGTGGGGGTGATACTACAGAATAAATGCCATAAATTTGCACTTTCAGTGTCTATTACAGTTTCTTCAACCCACCTACAGGCACACAGAATTGATTTAGTCTAGTTTTCTGCCTGCTTATCATGTTGCAGTGGAAATATGAATAAAAACCTCTTGTTACTACCACTCAACAAACACACGGTGCTGATGGATACAATATAATCAAATATAAACGAGGAGACAAAATGAATGTGTGTTATGCGAAATGTACAGCCTAGTATTTTGACAGGTTGAATCAAAATTACTGTATGCAGGATTGATGGCGATGATAGATTTTTGAATCCGCCACCTTGAGGAATTTCTCCCCAGCTTTACTGGTTATGAAACCCGCTGCTGGGCTAAATGATAGGCATGCAGAACCCATCAACACACAGACCCCCTTTTTACAACCAATCAAAAGGACAACCAGCAGCAGGGAAAACAACCACCACCTCGCAAATATAATGGGTCAGTTTGACTACAAGACAAACTACAACTGACCTGATAAAACTGACCATGCTCCCACTGTTCCACATGTTCCTATCTTAGGAAACTCATTGCTTTTTTTTTTTACTAATTTGCATATGGTCACATACACAGATGCCTATGTGTGTCTATATATTTGTAACTTTATTGAGTGTAACATCTAAACCTGAACTAATATTACTTTATACTCATTTATTAATGTTGATATACTGTATAATCCTTGATATCATTCAGGAACAGAGCACCTTGGTTTTAGACATATAGTCTTCAAAGAAAGACATTTTAATACAGGATTTATTCATCTTAATCTTAAGCATTATTCACACTTAAGATCCTGCTCCCGAAAAATGCAGCAGTAACTGTTAATAGAGTATGTGCGTAATTAAGGATTTATTACCCTTAAGAAGCACTGTTCACAAATCTGGTATGCCAAAAATACATAGCTAACTGTTAATAACTGCATAATAACTGCTAATAAATGCATAATTAAGTACAAAGCAATCTTAATAAAGCAACACCAATGCTTGGTAATGGTTTAACAATGACATGATAAGCAAGTTAGTTAAACTCAATAATTTGTAATGTTTTTATAAACAATTGTAAGACCCTTGGCTTTTTATTAACATTCTTGGGCAGTCTACACACTGTTAACAAGTTTTTGTGCTTCGAAATGTCTTATTAATTCACAATAAACATGTTAATTATGCTATTATTAACAAATACATAGCTTTATTAACCATATTGGTGTTAATACGCATCTTATACAGGTTTGATTACCTGTTAACTACCACTTATTACAGGCACCTTGATATAAAGTGCCACCATTCTTTGCCCTATATTCAGTTTCTACAGGAGGATAAAAAGATGACTAAATGAGCTAAAGTCAATCTGAGGTTGGTGAAATAACATTTGACAATGGGACCACTTTGATGGTCATCACTGCTGAAGCATCATCAATCTGCAATATTTTCATTAAAGCCTAAACTATGAAAATGATGACACAGATAACTCACCAGTAAAGCCCGAAGGACAGATGCACTCATAGTCTGCAACCAGGTCAATACATGTGGAATTATTGGCGCAGTATCCATGGACACATTCATCATAGTTGATTTCACAGTTCAACCCCCCAAACCCTGGTATAAAGACAGAGAAAAACCTCATCAGAGATGGTGTGTGAATGTCAGTAAACAGCAGAGTTGAAAAGATACTAATTAGTATCAAATTGCAGCCAAAAGCAATTTATTGCTGTCGTGAAATTTTACATGACTTTTCACTGGAAGCTTGTCACAAGTAAACAAACACATAATATGGGGAGTAGGCTGCACCACAGTCTGTATTTTTAAGGAAATAAATTATATTTTGTCATATTGTGTGTGTGTGTTTGCTTGATTAACATTTTTCTGAATGGCGAGTTATATCAGCATATTTGATATTTTGAAAAATAATAGGTTAAAGTCATGAAGTAAAAGGGAGTGCTGCCAATTTCTGACATTTTAGTCCCCCATAAATATATTCCACCGCATGGTCACGCTACAAAATGACTATCATTAGCAGTGTCACACACTGCAGCTACAGGAGACCCATGACTAATGCTTGGCTATCAGCACCATCGGTGCAGGTCAAATTCTCATCATTTCTCAAACTGACCATGGAACCAATTTCCACCTCTCTCCATGTCATAAAATTTGACAATTATCCTGACTTCATTAAAAATGCATAACAGGCTTCACCCGCAATCAAGGTTTAATCAGAGGTATGTCTCACAGGTAAGATGTCAACTGGACCAAGAAATTATTGGAAAAATAGCTGAGATTTATTCATTCTTACTCTAATGATGCAAGTGACAATTTCTGATAGAATGATTTTATGTGACACAAATTTGAAGCAAATATTTGTTAGCCTAACAGGTTCAATATCCAGGATCCTGCAAGCCAGGAAACATGACGACACGTGCCACTGAAAATCACGAATAAAGGTAGCAATCAACACAACAAGCTTTAAAAAAAAAACACCTTTTGTTGAGAGTATACACATTTTGATTCCAAGCAAATGCAACAACTGAGTTCACTGATTAGTTCCTGCTCTTTGGCTCGAGATGCGCTAATCAGCAAAATCATCTGATGTGTTTGGTCAGAACAAAACTCTGTAACTCTAAACTCTCTATGGCACATGGCTGCACAGATATTAAGATAAACTTTTTCGTCATAATACGGAGGAAATGGTGTTGGGTGAAAAAGGAAGATAAGGACTAAGAATCTTTTGCAAACTGGTGAATTCTTAGTACAGTTGCATGAAGGTAGTTATCTATGTTTTGGTTCAGGGCATGTTGCACCAAACTGAGTCTGCAGATAAGTTGTCTGTATCAAATGTGATGTGCAAGAAATATTCTCCGCCAGTGATGGACTCAGGCTGTCTGAGTAGCAAGGGCACCAGCTGTATGTGGTGGGGCACCAGCACGCCAAAAGTCATGATGCAATTTATCACATTTTATCCACTGGAAGAACAACCTAGAAGACACTTTACCACATTTTGTCCCCTGAAGGGCACACTAGAGGGCATTTTATCATGTTTTATCTACCATAGGGGCAGCCAAGAGGGCACTTTTGTGACATTTTTTTCAGACATTGGGCTCTCTGGGGGGCAATGAGTCCGCCAGTGGTCTTACTTTGTCTTCTCCATCAGCAGCATTTATACCTGCCAGGTACATCACATATTTGTCAACAAGTTATTAGCATTTAACTAGCATAACAGTCAAAAAGTTTCATTTGGCATATCATACCATATCACATTTGTTTATTCATACACTAAGACTGTAGCAATATTGTTTAACTTGACATTTTCAGCATGTACTTGTATACACTTTACAATAAGGTTCTATTTGTCAGTTATTTAATTATGCTAGTAAGTCATTAATAAATGGTGAAAGGTTCCATACTTAAGAATTAGGCTCCCTTTTTCATAGTAACTCATTTGTAAGATTAATTAGTAGTAACCAGTAACTGGAGCTTGCCAAATAGTGAGCCTATATCGATGTATGAAACTATGTGATAACTTTTTCTGACTGTCAATTAAAGATTTATAATGTTTACAACCCAATAAATAATTTATAACCCATTATATTTCATAATTACTGTATTTGTAAATCATTTATAAGGGTAGTCTTAGTAGAACGAGTGCTCAAAATCTTACAATAAATTAAAAATCGGAGATGTGGTGAAGTGTAAACAGATTATTCAGTTTATTTGGGGTTTGTATACCTAGTTACTGCGTTATGATTTTATTCATAACAATATAAATAAGGGACAGTAAAAGATGTGGCTGCATTCATTTGGTTTTCTGAATACTTTTAGAAGATGTGTTTTCCTTGTATGGTTGTTGAACTCACCCAGTGAAAGAAGCCCTTTGCTTGTTAATTTGAGCTGCAGCTGCAGTGGAAATAACTCAGTGTCATTTCATCTCAGTTTGTCCATTCATCCACAAGAATAAGAAAAAGACCACCAAATAACAAAATGGAGAAAGAATTCGTGTTTAAGTATTTCTGAATGGGTTTTTCATTTAAGCCATAACTCCAGGGCCGAAACTGGTCGGCTGCACACTTAAAAACCAACAAAGGTCTAAATTAGCCCCATAATCGCATCATCTCGACTATTGGGGGATCTAATTGCATTGCAACTTACCCTCTGAGCAGAAACACTGATACAGGTCAATGCCGTCCACACAAATACCACCGTTCTGGCATGGCTTTGACGCGCACTCATTGAGATTTACTTCACAAAATGACCCTCCAAACCCTGCAGCATATATAAAAAAAGAAACACTGTTATTGGAATCCTTTTGCCTGGTTTCATTCCTCAGCCAATTAGGATCAGCATGACTTTGTTTTCACAAACAAAAGCTGGTTTTCAAAGCTTGTATTGATTCAAAGAGCTTGCTGGGCACATGCAGACTCAGCTCACTGGATCATTTAATCATGTTTAATAAGAGGCAGTCATTGCCCTTCTGATTTATTACATTAAACAAGCCAAATCCAGTGATTTTTAAGATCAAAGTCAATCTATACACAAAGGGAACCACATGAAACAAATAACATGCATCAGTGCACATGTGTAAACGCACACACTCACACACTCGCAGGCCATTAAAGGGACAAAACATGCTGGTGTTTAAGGCACATTATTGCTGGTGCTACTGTTTGTGGGTTAACCTCACACTCATGTACCAAAAAGCATTTGTTGTATCATTATGTACAATGTGAATTTTTCACGCAGTCAGCCAAGGACTGAACAGAGCAGAAGGGATGCATCCTGGGATGCTCCTCACAGTTAGGAACGTGGAAGAATGAATATAAAAAGAAGAGTCAGAATAAGCAGTTTTCCTCCGATATAATACTGTAGCGTAACACAAAAACAAGAGCAGCAACCAAACAAAAACGACTGCTGCACTGCGAAAAAACCAGCTGGATGACAAAAACTGTCTCATGCCAAGTAGGGCTTTTGATGGAACAGCTTTTGGAGCTCAAATAATTTGATGGCAGAAGTAAGTGTTGCACTGCAAAGTTGTTCTTTTGAAATAAATGCTAATGTAAAACAAAGAGATGCTGCTGTCGAAAACTGTTTCTTGGTTGTAAAAACACAATTACTGCTTGGTGAAGTCTGCCCTTCAACAGAGTTCAAATCACTTCAAAATCTGGGGGAAAAAACAACCCTCAGCAACGTTACACTCTTAGAAATAAAGGTGCTAAATAGAACCATAAAGCGTTCTTCAGCTTGTCCTCATAGGAGAACCCTTTTCATCCTTTTATAAAGGTTTCACTTGAGAACCTTTCAGAGAGATCTACCTGGAACCCAACAAAAAGAGTTATACCTAAAACTATCTGTAGAAGGTCCCACCCACAAGCC
>JAJHUR010093732.1:0-12636 GCA_027495735.1 Lutjanus campechanus | reverse complement strand
GGCAAGACAAGACATGAAGGCATCTGATTGGTTCCTTTCCATTCGGACTGAATGGCAGGGATTGGTCAGAGTTTTTACAGGCCTGCAGCTGACACAGAGGTCTGATTCTTTTCGTTCCTTTTTCTGAATACATAATGTATTGACTACTCTCAGGATGGAAGGACCATTTCACCCAGTATAACAAAAAGTGTTTCTGAACAGGATTCCCAACTATAGCTTTAACTAAAAAGCGAATGCAGTCAAATTGAGTGTGAACATAGTTTTAAAAAAATACAGTATATAGTTTGTCAGTTTGAACGTGAAGTATCTTGTCTTTGTACTGTATTCAACTGAATACAAGTGGAAAGTATTTGAAAATCATTGCATTCTGTTTTAAAGTGATATTCCAACTAGGCTTGGGCAAAATCGTATCGCGTGCAATTTATTGTCAAAAAAACTGTTACTGATGAAAATTTGCCACTTTGCGATAACGGCAATAAATGCCTCTTGATGGCGCATTTTTGTGTGCGATGCCCTCGCCAAAAAAGATCTGTTTAAATCCGAACAACTGTACAGCGCACTGTCTTTCGCACATAGGGGTGTGCACTGAAATTCTGTATTAACTCTTTCCCTGCCATTGACAAGATATTCCGTCATTTAAAACACAAGGCTTCGCTGCCAATGACGAGATATTCCGTCAATTGCTGTTTTTACCGCGAGGTGGTAGGGGACGCTGTGACGCATAATCTGACAAATTTATAACTCAAAGACTAAGGGAACCATTGGAATTGAGCAGCAGCAGAGGAAGATGGTGTCATCTAACATCAAAACATAGTGCTTAGCTGCAGGTCAGAGAGCATCATGATCGCGATAAAGGTCCCGGACCCGGCACAGCAGCTGTGGCACAACCAGGCTGCACCCACTGCAACACCTGGAAGTCACGCCGCAGCCGGGTCAGAGAGCGCCGCGATCCAGGCACAGAGCCCGGGCACAGAGCGGGACTGCTTGCACCGCAGTCCCCGGACCTCCAGAGCAGCCGTGATACGGCAAGGCTGGACACACACAAGGGGACACTATTACGTGCAGCAGCCTGCTCTCTCTCTCTGTCAGGCTTGTCTCCCTCCTCCCTCTGCCTGCTGCGCACCCGAGTGCAATCGGCACTCAGGTAGCGAGAGGAGGAGGGGATAAGAGGGACAGGGAGTGTAGAGACAGGCGCACGGCACATAGCACAGACACCCGCACAGGTAGTGAGGAGCTTTTTCCTCTTCCTCCTTGTTTTCCTTTTCCCAAGCAGTTTTTTCTGATGTTAACCACACTGGTGACAGTGATGTCACACTTGTAATATGAAGCGCTAAAAAACAAAAATAAAAACGTTAAGAATATTCTGCTTAAAATTCTTAAAATTCTGCTTTCACAAAGTGGATTTTTTGATGAAACCAACCAACATTCAAGATCTTATAAAAAATAATGAATGAAGCTAGAACAAAACGGGTTTTTGCTTCTGAAACTAGAAGGTTTGTTCTTTCGTTTGATGTGTTTCATGTTAATATATTCATAGAACTGCATATTCTGTGGGAGAATTCTGTGACTTTTGTCAAAAATGCTGGCACTGGCTGGCAACTTTATGAAAAAACACTGGCAGGGAAAGAGTTAAATGGCAGAATTATTAAAGATCGGAGTATTGGTAAGCACCGACATTTGAATTTTGATGTAATTTATTATCACACGGCTTCAGAATCTCTCCTCTCTGCATCAGTGCAGCTCCTCCATACGCACACGTACAGTACACACACACAGAGGAGGTCAGTGTGTTTCTCTTACCCTGCTTGTGTCTGATCTGTTGATTTTCTTCATCAGCAGGATGTTTTATAAAGCCAAAGAGCTAAAACCCAACTCGCATTTTGGGTTTTTTTCACATATAAATTCACCCGCGATTCAGTATTCACAGCAGCAGAGAAGCTGCATGTGGAGGAGAGTTTATTAAAACAATCGAAACTAACGTGATGCTGAATGACATCGACACCAACTAGGCACACTTATAAGATTAAACAACTGTATAAGGAGGCCTTTACATTAAACAGGAGAGTCTGTGTTTCTCTGTCAGAAACTGTCAGACCTTCTCAGAGCAGAGCGAACAGGTGAGGGAGGGGAGGAGAGCAGATTGTTCGTTAATCAGTCGCGGATGCCGTCATCCTCTCGGACTGATTAAAAGAACAAAAATGCCAAAACTGGTCAAAAACTGTACCTGGGTGTTCACACAAATAAAGTCTCTGTGTGTGAAATACTGCAGAATGTAACATCATGATGTTCACAGACAGTTTGCTGTCATTAGTTTGACAGAGAGTCACAGAGAGGGTCATGTCTAGAAGAGAACCCTAGACCCGCGAAAGATCGCGCAAGTTTGATATTTTAGTAGAAACAACAGAGTCAAAAACATGAGAACAAGTGCAATTGTAACATTATTTTATCGTCATATTTATCGTTATCGGCTAAATGCCATAAATTATCGGGATACATTTTTTTGCCAATATCGCCCATCCCTAATTCCAACTCAGAACGATAATCCACTCAATATGTACTCACCCCTATGCTGATGTGAGGATGGGTGAAGATCTTCAGTTCACAAAACAATCCTGGAGTTTCAGCAGAAAACAGGGTTGCAGCCAATGGCAGTGAATGGAGACCACGGATAAAATGTAAAAAAAAAAAATAATAACACAAAACAAACACAAAATGTCTCCATCCTGCTCGTGTGGTGTAATCCAAGTGTGTGTGAGCCGCAACATTAAAATGTAACCACAAAAGACGCCATTTACACCATGTTTTTAGCCGAAATGTCAACTATAGCAGTATCGCCAGACTTCGTATATCTCTTAATGGATGCACGTGTGAAAATATCGTGAGATCTCTTGTGCACCCGGCTCAAGTGTGAGAGGCTACAGTTGACATTTCGTCTTTTTAATTTTAATGTCGCTGCTCACGGACACTTGAATTACACCATATGAGCAGGATGAAGACATTTTGTGTTTGTTTTGCGTTCTTTTTTTTTGGTCACCATTCACTGCCATTTTACTGGATTTGGCTGCAACCCTGTTTTCTGCTGAAACTCCAGGATTGTTTTGTGAACTGAAGATCTTCACCCATCCGCACATTGGGGTGAGTACATATTGAGTGGATTATCGTTCTAGGGTGGAATATCGCTCTAATTTACTTTTTACACAGGGTCCAAATGTTTTGGAATTAAGATTGTAGAATATTTTAAATTCAACCAAGTTTTTTTCCCATGACCATGAACACTGCAGAGTTACTGGATTCTCTCCAGAATCTGGACAGATATTCTTTGGTGTGACAGCTTGTCTTCCCAGGGTAAGTGTCCATGTGCATCTGCAAGTTATCCATTTTTTCATTTTCAAGGTTTCTACACATACATATCGTGGAATTTTGCACGATAACCAGACGCTAGAGGTCAGTCAAATCATTCTGCAGTGAAGGCAGGGATTGGCAGTGCCTTTAGTGTTGCTCTACTCATTTTGTGTCATTTGGGATAAGGCAGGAAAAAGGAGACCCTTTGCCTACAATTGGCAGTGACTTTGGCAGTTTCTACTTTTGAAAGACATAACTTGTCCAGCATCTTAAGCTCACTGTTGTTTATGCATTTCTCTGTGTGTGTGTGTGTGTGTGTGTGTGTGTGTATACACGCAGCTCCCAGATGATCTCAGTGCTTTGTGGGCTTACATAACCTTTTATGGAGGGGAATGTCAGCTTAACCTCAACAAGAAGGTTACCCACTTAGTGGTGAAGGAACCAAAGGGGGTAAGTGCATGCTCGTGTGTAACATTGGTGCAAGCAATCACAATTCTATTTTCTGCTACTTTATACTTTTACCCACTACATCTCAGTGGCAAATATACCTTTTACTGCACTACGTTTTTCTGATAACAGCAGGTAGTAGTTGCTTTGATTCAGATTAACAATACAAAATATAATCCAAATATTAATTCTGATATTATATCAATAAGGATTTCCCCAGAGGCAAATTCATAGTATATATCATTCTGAAATGGGCCATTTTGCATAATGAGTACTTTTACTTTTGGTTTTTAAAGTATGATGCCAATACATTTGAACCTTAACTCCAGTCACGTTTTCAATGCATGGTGTTACTTGTACCAGCATATTCCCATTACACACTGTGGTGTCACTACTTTCAAATATGCATTCAAAATACCTGGAGAAGTGACAACATTAAAAAAAAGAAGAGAGAGACAGAGCATGATGTGTGTTTTCTCACTTCTAAAATGTATTTGTTCGTCACAACAAGATGTTGTTTTCTCCTTGTATTCACATCTTAAAACACTGTAAAAGGCTTCATTTGCAGATTAAAATCACTAAAATTTCACAGGGAGAATTCATTATGTATCATTTTTCAGTAGGCTAGAGTTTTCAGGTCTGGTGTAATATTCACCATTTTTCTGTTTCACTATTAATGTTACTGCTGAGAATTTTCTGTCACGGGAAATTGCCGTGTTTATATTTATGGGCATTTTTCCTTGTAGGCCAAGTTTGAGTGTGCCCTGAAACACCCTGGCATCAAGATTGTCACCCCAGACTGGATAACAGATTCTGTGAAAGGTAATGTCTGATGTATTTATACATTCATTTTACTCCTTAGATTGCATAGTTTGGTTGGTCATTTGCATTGAAGAAGCTGCAGCCAGAGAATATTTGTCACCTTGGCTGAAGAAATGACTGAAACGATTATTTAATTAAAATTAATTTTCTGTTGATTAAATTAACTTATCATTCTAGCTCTACTCTTTAGTGCTGAAAAGAATGAATCAACTTATAAGTTCATCAATTGACAGAAAAATTACCCTAACCCATTCTGCATCTTCAGGATCCACAGGGGGAAAACAAATTCTGGTGACTGACAAAGTTTGTGCAGCACTAATGTTTCTGATGTGTGTATGTATGTTCTTTGTTGTCACAAAGAGTTTTCCACAGAAATATCTGATAATAAGCATTATTTAACAAATTAGCCATATGTTGTAATAGTGATTAACAGTTTGAGGCAGGAGGAAAAGGAGGTGTCTTGTACAGGAACGATTTGGGGCTTGATACTGTGGGATCACTGTTACACACTTTTACTGGACTTTATGGACTGACAAAGCACACAGTAAGATACAAGAACAGCAGTTTTAACAGCTTTTGACTGATTAATCAAGGTAAATATCTGCGCTGACTGCATTCGTGTTACCATGGTTAATAAATGATTTGCATAAACATATACATGGCTTAGACATATTTCAAGATCAGCAAGTGGACTTATTAGTAGTTTAATTTTGAAATAATGCTAAAATTATATATCTTCCGTCATAACAGCCCGTGGTTATTTCCTTTGCTTTCATGTCACAAATGAACGGCACTGGAGTACTTGGAAGCTGACCAAGACCACCTGAAAAGTGTGGTTTTGGTCTGTACCATTGTTCACATTACAGCTTTCACACTAGCCCAAGTGAACTGCACTAACCTGGTGGCAAATGGGACCAGGTTCATTTTAACTGACCCAAACAGGTTGGGTGTGAAAGCACACTTAAAGGGGAACTATTATGCATTTTCCTCTTTTCTGACCTATAAATGTTGTTACAATGTTGGATACTCGTGTTAAACGATGCCAACGCGTCAAATAATGAGGTTTGTGCATTTGGAAGTGAGCCCTGCACGCTGTGTTTTACAGTCTTATTTTAAACAGTGAGGTCGCATTGACGTGAATGCGTGCCAGACTTACTTATATGGGAATGCCCCGGCATATGCTCTAGGCCTGCCCTCTCCCCCGCTCTGTTGTATCGCTGTGCGCTGTATCTCCGGATCGCATTCGGGATCCAACACATACGGCTGTATTTCAAAACTTGTCATTTTCCAAAGTGAAATTCTTAACAAAGTTCGCTGTTTACTCCTGCATCGGCTAAATGAGGAGGTGGGGCTCGGCATCACTCGGCAGCTCTTTGGAAGTCCACGGGAGTGTGACCAATCACAGCAGAGTGGGCTCGGCGGGAGGTGTACATGGAGGAGGGCTGGGGGGTGGAGTAAATTACACAGACCGTTTTCGCGGGATGCAGGAAATACAAGGAGGAGATGCAGAGAGAGGTACAGCGTCCCGACGATCTACAAAGCTTTGTGTGTGCGGGTAATCGTGTGTAGCTGCTCTATAGGAGTCCAAGACTCAATACAAAGGCCCGAAAATGAGTATAATAGGTCCTCTTTAATGATCAGTCGATCAGTTCAGCAGGCATTGGCCTTAAGCACAACTTAAACCTCAAAAGAAGAGGTGATTGTTCTTAACAATTTTAATGAATATGTACATCATCAGTTGTTAATACCATATTCTATTAGGCTGTTGTGTGTATATTAGCAAATAGAAATTGTCTGTCAAAGAAGAAAACATTTAGCCTGCAGCTGACACATGGACTGAAAAATGGCATTTCAGCCAGATGAGATTAATGTATAGGTAAGACCTATAGCCAAAAATCTTCAAGGATGCGCTAATAAGTGATGGAAAGTTGAAAATATATAAACAGTACATATATATATATATATATATATATATTTCCAACAAAAATGGTGTAGTTAATCATCATTGTCATCAGATATAAATTAGTCTATTGATACACAACAATTGTGGCTCATTTCCTCTTTCCACCTTTTCCAGACAAAAGCAGGAAGGATGAGGCACTCTATCACCCCAGACTCACGTACGTGGAGCCTGAGGAAGAAGAGGACAGTGAAGCAGAGTCGTATGAACAGCACTCTCATTCAGATGGAAGCTACAGCCCCCACCGATCCCGGCTATCCAGTGGCGGCTCGTCTGGTGAAGAGTCCAGTCCCCGCAGACGACCAGGACCCAAGAAATTGAACTCTGTCTCCCCGACCTCACCCCGCAAACCTGAGCGCCGCAGCGAACGCATGTTTGACGACTCTGATGATGACTCCTCCACAGAGAAGGAGGGCACCAACCTGAACTGGACGCCAGCTGAAGTTGCCACACCAACCCCTCCTGTTCCGACTGGCACAGCGAGACGACGGGGCGGGCCACCTGGCAGCAAAGACACAGTATCATCTACAGGCACTGGGCTGATCAACCTGTGTGCCACTGTGCCTCCTGTGCCTGGCAGTGGAGGAGCCATGCCGGCAGAGGCTCGCTCTGCTGCTGCCGCCATCAGTCACAGCACACAGCAAGGTGAGTGTTGTCAGCAAAGTTCATCAAACTCCTCAACAAGGCTGCACAGTTCCCCCTACATATTTTATTCATCACCATCAGACCTACAATAAAAAGCCTTTTACACTGTGCCAGAAACCATCTGACAGCTTTTAGAGCTGGCCTGACTAGTCTTGGTCTCAGGTTTGAGGTACATCAGGTTGTGTGATAAATGTTGGCTGAGCTGTAGTGCTACAATTGAAATATCATCCATCTGAACCACTGTTATGTTTTGAAATACAGCAGAAAACACGCTTTTTCTTAGCTAGCTAGTTCTTTTCTAAAATCAGCTTAATTCAAAAATGGTGCCAACAATGTCATATCAGCCAGTGTGTTCTGCCTCATTTCGTGTTGTATGGGTTGTAGCAGCAGTCTGACTGTGACAGTTTGCTAAAGTTTGATGCAGGTTGTTTCAGGTAATCTACATGGGCTGTCAGTGGACGTGTCTCACAGAGAGATCTAGGATCCATTTTGGGTTGCTGACCAAATTTCACCGTGTTCTTACGATTGTTTGGGCCAGCCCAAAATACTGTTATTGTTGATAATCACACTGCTGATCACAGTATTAAGCAAAAATATCAAATCTAATATTGCCCTTTATACAGAGGATACTCAGAAAGATAACTGATCTTTCAAAAATGTACTTTCATCACATCAAACTGACAAAGGTTATTTGTTTCTAACCTAGTATCCCGTTGATGAAAGTTTGACCTCTTTCTGATTTTTAGGTGCATCAGTTCCAGAGGGCATCCCTGGGTGGAGCGCGCCTGCGAGAACCCTCCGTAACATCACCAATAACTCTGACATGCAGCCAGCCAATCGACCTGCTAATGTAGCACATGTAAGAAATGGCAATGGTCCTCCCTATATGTTAATAACGGCCTAATCCGGCTCAGGTTTCGCTATTTGATGTCACTTAAGAGACTTCTAATATTCCTGAAAATGGACTAGTGATGACAACCATGCTGTCTCTGCATGCTGTTCTTTGTCCTCTTATGTTGCAGATCATCCAGAATCTGACAGCCAACCAGACAAAGCCATTGGAGCAGCAGACTAATCAGAGCCATGCTCAGACCCCTAACAGTACCAACCCTCTTTTGTTCAACCAGTCCAAACTGGTCGGCCCAACTCTCACCGCAGAGCAGCAGCAGCAGTTACTGCAACAGCAACAGTCCCACCAGGCTGCCCAGCAACAACACCAACAGCTTTCACAGCAACCGCAGCATCCCATGATGCACCTCCAGCAGCAGCATCAGATGATGCAGCTTCATCACCAACAACAACAACAACAACATCAACAGCAACAGCCACAGGTTGCACAACAACAAGGCTTCCCACAGTTGCCTCAACAGCAGCAACAGTTTCTGCAGCAACAGCAACAAATGCACCAACAGCAGATGTTTTCACAGCAGCCGCAGCAGCAGCATACATTCTCCCAGCAGCAACTCCGGCCCCAGCAGCTCCTCCGGCCTGGTTTACAGCAACTGCAGCAGCAACAGGCACTGCAGCAACAGCTCCAGCAGTTTCAACAGCAGCAACGCATGCAGATGTTACAGCAACAGCAGCAACAACAAAATCAACAGCAGTTGCATCTACAGCAGCAGCAGCATTTCCTCCAACAGCAACAACACATGCAGCAGATGCAGCAGCAGCAGCACCTGCAGAATCAGCAGCAGCAGGCTCTGCAGCATCAGAACCAGCAGGCCCTGCAGCAGCAGCAGCAACAGCAGCAGCAGCAGCAGCAGATGACCACACTGCAGCCTCAGCTCCCACAGCCTCCTCACATCTCCCAGCTGTTTGGACACGAGGTTGGGCAAGACAGTGAGTATACCGGAGTTACAGTGGACTGTACTGTTTTATATCGTTTTAACACATTGGTTTGTATTAACATTTGGAATTGGCACTACATTTGTGGTTGAACATAAAGGCTCTGAAGAATTCCAGACACAACGTTTAGGATTTAGGAGTTGCTTGTCTTGATGTGGGTCAGTGAAGTGTACTCAGCTACACTGCAAACCACTGACTGTATAAACATGGACGACACATCTCCTCTTCCTCCCACTACACAAAAACTGATCAGAAAAATGAACACAGAAACATACACTAAGGTGATAAGAACTATCTAAATGATGAAGACCATCTTTGTGAAAAATGTATTTGATGTTTTAGTTTGGCCCATGTTCCATCTGCTCTCATGGAGGGGGCAGGGTTTATGACCATCTAACAAAGTGCATTATTCAGGGAGTCAAGCAAAAGAGTGACTGGTTTAAAAGGTGTTTTACCTTTCACATCTCGTGATATCAGCTGTGACTTTGGGAATTTTCAGTGGTTCAACTTGGAAACTGGGCATGCCTGTCATGAAATGATGATGTTTTTTCAACTTAATCAATACCCACTGCTTGTCCTTTCAAAACACAGTCCTCTTTGTCCATGTGTGGTACAGCTCTCATTGTTGGTAGATTATTACTAGTTTCAGATAGTGCTGTGGGGTGGGACATTGACCAAGACCACAGTGTGGTGAAACAGACAGAAGAAAACAGAGAGAAGACATCAGCGCTACAGTAGTGGATTTTTAAGTCCATTTATTTGATCAAAAATGGAATAAAAAAAAACTGTACCTCTCTTTCTTCCCCTTCTCCTTTTCCCTCTCAAATCCGACCGGTGCCGTCAGGTCGCCGCCCACCATGTGTCATGATCTGTCCGAGGTTTCTGCCTGTTAAAAGGAAGTTTTTCCTCGCCCCTGTCGCCAAAGTGCTTGCCTATGTGGGAATTGTTTCAATTGTCGGATGTAAATATGATTATAGAGTGTGGTCTAGACCTGCTCTATATGTAAAGTGTCTTGAGACAACTTTGTTGTGAATTTGCGCTATATAAATAAAATTTGATTTGATTTGATTTGATTTGATTTTGTAATAATTTTCTCTTATCTCCCATATAACTTAGAAAGATTGAAACCCAAATACAAAATAATACAAAGACAAATAAGATATTCATTTGAGAGTTACATTTTTAGTAGTCCATCAACAACTGTGATAATCATAAAAAACCTGAAGTTCAGAGGCAGTAATTGTCCAGGCTGATAATTGTTTGAACTCTAGTGTGAACTGTGCAACTACACAGACCTCATTTTGCAAAAGGTTGTAAGATTTATCTATTTTGGAGATCCTCCTCTCTCATAGATCCCGTCTGATGATGAGATGTAAACCTATCGGGAAGGATTCTGAAGATTTTCTGACAGGCATTAAAACCTTCGTGTCTACTTTCGTTATTAGAATTGCTTGAAAATTCAGTTCCAGGTACTTGGTTTTCCTTAAGCTGCAGATTCAGTTGTGTAACTTCTTCTCTTTTCTGATTTTCAGTTCCACAGGATGGCTTCCTGCTGGGCTGTGTGTTTGCCATTGCTGACTACCCAGAACAGATGGCTGACAAACAACTCCTGGCCACGTGGAAGAGGGTCAGTCACATACAAAAAATCAAGAAGATAATAGTCTTTATTTAGAGCTGTCTAGGATAAAAGCAGCTGAGTGGTTATACTAATTTCATCATTAATATACGTAACCACTCAGCTGCACTCATACTGCATTGTAAATATGTACTGAAGACTAAAGACAGAAGTAGTGCCAATGTTTAGAGATTGAGACAAAATGGTAAAAGAGTTTGTGAATTAGTTAATGTTTTCTTAACTCCTCCCTCAGGTCATCCAGGCATGTGGAGGTGCTGTTGACCCTACCCTGACAGGCCGTTGCACACACCTGCTGTGTGAGAGTCAAGTCAGCAACATGTATGTGCAGGTAAGATTGTATGGCTCGTTAGTAAGGACTTGACCACAATAAAACATACAGTAAGTTGGTATCCATGGCACAAAATTAGCACCAGCTAAATGCTGGTAAAATATTCAGACGGCCGGTAGACTTGCTTCACTCACCAATACTGTTAATCAAGTATTAAATTAATCAGCACCTATTTCAGGGTATCCGCAGATCCTTAAAAAGTCTTAAAAAGTCTTAAATTCACGTATCTAAAATTAAGGCCTTAAAAAGTATTAAATTTATTAGAAATTCCTTAAGATGGTCTTAAATTCAGTACTCAATGGTCTTAAATTGTCGGGCCAGTTTGTTTTTGTTTTTTTTCCGGGGCACTTTGAGTAAAAGTTGTGCAGTGAGTGATTTCAGTGTCAGTCGCGCGCATAGTCGGGGCACACAAAAGAAGAAGAAGATAGTCGGGTCGCGCGCAGACTCCTTTCTCTCTTCCTCGCGTCCCGCCAGTCAGTCAGCATGGGGAAGTGCAAGTTTTGCGAGCGTTGGCTGGAGGACAGCCGGTTTAAAAGCTGGCTTAAGCCTGTTGCCAATCCCGAGGAGGCCAGGTGCATTCTTTGTAAGAGGGAATTCAAACTTGGCACCATGGGAGTTAGAGCGGTCGAATCGCACATGCAGTGCGGTAAGCATAAAATCACAGCAGAGAGCCAAAAACAAACACCGGGCATCTCTCAGTTCTGTGTGGGTCCAACGCCCCAGCTAGCAACAACCGCCGCTACTAGCAGCACTGACCTGACACTAATCTTCGGCGGGACAGCAACATTTAAGTCCGAGGTGTTATGGCTGTTTGACAGAGTGGTGCTTATCAGTTTGTTTATTAATAAAAATTAGGGCTGTCAAAATTAACACGTTAACGCGGATTAATCCATCATCATGATTAATCTGATTAAAAATTTTAACGCAATTAACGCATCTGCAGTGCATAATGACTCAAAGTCCCTGAAACGTCTCTGGCAACGGCCAGAGACGGTCTTGTCTGGTCTTGTCCAAGTAGACTTAGCATCGCGCATGCCGCCGCACATGCACAAATGGGTAGTTGATCCGGTAGTGGCATATATATAGATATGTATAATAAAGGCTAGATGTCTTAAGGCGGAGTCTCTAACGGCATCACCGGGTGGCCATCTTACCCCAGGCAAGTTCTCTGGCGGAGTCTGTGGTATGTGAAGCAGGTGAGTGATCTGCACAAACGTAAATACTCTTATCTCGCTGAAACCTTAACGGATTTTCAAACGGTTTGGTTTCTTACAAACGTTATTAACGTGGCTACAATTCTGGATGTTTGACTGGAAGTGTGGCATAATTATCCATAAGTGCAGTGTTACAACTACACCTCTGACATTTATAACAAACCAAACCGTTTGAAAATCGGTAGAAAATTGAGCAAGTTATGGTTATTTAAAAAGTATGCACCACTACAACACAATGTTATGGGTGAGCCAGCTGACTGTGGCAAGATGACCGCCAGTGCGGACGTGCGATTGCATTGGCCGGCAGCGCGGAGGAGACATCTAGCCTTTATTATACATATCTACTGTATGTATATATTCCCTTCTTTCTTGAGTCTGTTTGCTCATGCAAAATGAA
>JAJHUR010093729.1:7819-21527 GCA_027495735.1 Lutjanus campechanus | reverse complement strand
CTCAGTGCGTACATCTATATATACTTAGAGAGGAGCCACCTGGAAATTCAAAAGCAGAGCTGAAGCCATTAATTGAATAAACAATTATTTGATAGACAAAAAATAATCTGCGGCTATTTTGATAATCGATCAACTGTTTCAGTCATTTTTTTCAGCAAAAATGCCAAACATTCGCTGGTCAAAGATTATCTGATTGTGAGAATTTGCTGAATGGGTGTCCCTGTAAAATCAATATACTCATGATTGGAATGGCTGGTCAGGAAAAACAAGCAATCTGAAAATGTCCCCTCAACCGTTTTTTACTTTCTATTTCAACAATTAAAGGTCTATTGTGTAGTTGCGTTTTCATTTGTGTATAATTACCTGAAAATAAGACTCATTGTGGTTTTGTTGCCTTTGAATGAGACATTTATATCTCTTCCACCATATCACAGTATACCAGAATGGACAGACCAAAGACTGACTTTAGATACTGCCTTTTACATTTTGTCCACATTTTGTGGCCATCATATGTCCCTCTACATGCTCGGAAGGGAAGAGAGAGACGAGGTGTTTGCAATCGGCAAGCAACTAGATGCACACTAGCTCTTTAATAAACTGATTGAAAATAATAAATTATTGCTGTCTATTTAAAAATAAATAAACTGTAGATTAATCTACAAATGAAAATAATTGTTAGTCAGCATCATCGTTTTGTTAGAAGGATGGAAACCTGGATCAGATGTTTGGCTTCCATGATGTTCAAAACGTTACTTATCTTGCTCCATTTACTTTTGATTTTCATCATATGTGCAGAATCAGACATGCAGCTTAAATATATATACACACAAACACACACACACACACACACACACACACACACACACACACACACACACACACACAGAGCTACAGATAACTTTTTGATACTAACAAAACATGGCTTTGAGAACTATTTGGATTATTTGCGGGCCAAAGTTTGCTCAGACAAACACTTGGCAAGTATCAAGGTGCGCGTTAAATAAGACCTCAACAACAGCATGGCCAGAAGCGGGGTTACTCTGCGCATGTAAACACAGCCAGCAAGTTGTCGTCTCCTCGGCAACCTGGCTTTGATCAAGGCCAGATCTCTCCGCAGCCTCCAGACCCCGTACGCAGCGAGACAGTTCAACATGCCAGTCTTCAGCCCTACTGTTCTGAGGACAACCTCCGAGACATTTTCTTTTGCCGCGTGCCAAGAATCTGTTTGGTTTCAATCTTGATCCATAACCACACCGGACGTTGTCAGATTTAGGGCTCATAATCTGCAGCGAGATCTGTTTGGGGCTTTGAAACCCTGCGGAGCTAATGGACTAACTGCCATTTCTAATCAACGTAGGAATTGATTTCCAAGCCTTCATGGGCAGCAACGGTCAACATGGATGTCTCCGCCAGGTTTGACAGTCCAAGATATTAGTGGAGTTAGCTGCATCACTTTCATGAGACGCGGAGGAGGACTGGATGTGAAACAATGGAAACATTTTGGTAAAGTAGATGGTGGGGATGTCGTTTCCTCCCTTTTAAATTCAGTGTGATAGCAGAAGACTGATGATGGAAAATTGGATTTAAAGCAGCAATTCAATGGAATACTTCCATAACTTTAAAGGGATACTTGACATTTTGTGATGTAGAGTCGTATGAGGTACTTCAAAAGTCAAAAGTGAGTTTATAACTTAGAGTAGATACCGGTCGGCACACATCAAGTTAGGAAGAGCAGAGAGGAGTACCAGAACAGAAAATAAGCAATAGACCGTTGAAGGCTCAGCAGCAAAACATATTCTAAGGTCTCCCTAACAAAATAATATCAGTTTAAGGGCATGCTATATTTAAAATATTTTCACAGCCTCAACTTTGCCATTAGATAGCCTTTACCGAAAAGAAACCGCTGTTAAATAAGCCAAATATCGCTCTCTCCAAACCAACCAAACTCCATAGACAGAATCAGTCATTTTACCTCACAGAAAACAGGAGTTGGTCTACCGCTGCCTCCATCTGTTTGTTTGTGCTATTGTGTGACTTTGGTGTTTTAAAAGAATAGTTAAGATTCACCAAAGTCACACAGTAACACTAACGCAAACAGATTGAGGCAGCTGTAGACCAGCACCTCCTGTGTTCTGTGAGGTAAAATTACTGATTTTGCCTATGGAGTTTGGTTGGCTTGAAGAGAACAATATTTGGCAGCAGTTTTTGTTCAGAAAAGGCTGTCTGTAAAGCTGCAAAAATATTCTAAAGACTACACTTAAACTGATACTGATTTTTTTAAGGTGGACTTTTTTTGTAAGCGTCTATTATACCTTTTGCTGCCGACACTGTCCACAGCTTCTGTGCTGGTACTCCTTTCTGCTTCTCCAAACTGGGGGCTAATCGATCAAAATCTACTGTAGGTAATACAGTACATGGACTATCAATGTACCTCATACTGTTCAAATTATCCAAACTATCCCTTTAACTCAAAATGCAGAAGGTTTCATAAGTTATGTTCTAACCGTTCAAATAAATACAACAAAAATGCAGCTTGAACTCAATTCAGGACAACATGACGGCCCTTGCAGACACGCAATCACTGCCTATTATTGAGGTTGTTCTGGCTGGAGCTCTTTTCATTCACCTTCTTGTGGCTCTTGAGGACTGAAGGAGTGACAAAGGCCTTCTCGCACAGGTCGCACTTATATTTCTTATGGCCGTCGTGCACCACCTGGATGTGGACATTGAGGGTGTCCTTCCTCTTGAAGGTTGCGTCGCACTGGTCACACTTGAATGTCCTCTCACCTGCGGCAAGGATAGAGGAACATTTGTCAGAGCCATTTCCAGTTATCTATTGTTGTGTCTGTAAACAGACAGTCATCACGCACAGCAAGAGGGGAACCAATTTCACCGGGGCAATTGTGTGGGCAGAAAAATACAAAGAGGGGTGTTTCATCGCACCAGACAACCCCAAACAATGGTCTTTAGAAAGGCCTGGTTCTGTTTTCTTTTTTTTTAACAGGAGTTGTCCTTTATTTTGTAGCTTTAAAGCTGACATCCCAGTGGAAACAGTAAAACAAACTGCTCTGCCATATGTTTCATCTGAACGTCAAATGGTTCTGTAAAAAAAAACAAAAAAACATGCCTTATTTTATTAATCACTGCTCTGAAAAGCACTAAAACGGCAGACAGACAGTACTCAGACAGTACGCTGGTGCACAATCTCAGCTGTTCACAGAGTGCAGCCTGATGTTTTCCTTCACGCCTCTGCTCTCTGCCTCCATACAACAGCCTCTATTGTTGCAGAGTAGTTGTTTCCATTATATGGAGATCATTCAATTTCCACAGAGTAGTTTAGAGAGTGTGTGTGTGTGTGAGTGTGTGTGTGTGTGTATCTGGCGGCGGCAAATGCTTACAAGCTTGCGCTCGCTCTCCTATTACCAAGGCCGATGATGATGGTCAGCTCAATAAAATGGAACACCAGTGAAAGCCGAGATCCATTGTGTTTTTAATCAAATCGAAACATTCACTTGATGATAATTAATGTCAACGACACCCGCACATAAAGATTTCATTATTATTTGGAACAGGGATTCACAGTTTGGTATTAAACCACAGACATGGACAGATTGTTGTTTAAACGTTGACATACACACTGGATTGTTCTCGAGGTCTTACTGTAAGTCCACACCTGACATGTGATCCCACATGTGCTGTGCATGTTAATTGGGCGAGGACCACACATACTAACAGATATGTTCTTAAGTGACATGTACAGGTTTAAAAATGTTGCAGGAATCAACTAAAACAAGCAAAACACCTAAAATAAACGTAATAAAAATTGATCTTGGCACCTGACGGGTGTGACATTTTTTGTTTTTCATATTTTATGATTCAAGTTCAGCAGCTGTTCTCTCACTCTGACAGCTGCCTGAGGGTCTATACGTAGGTCTAACTCGCTCTCCAGAATCATCCTCCATTATAACACCTGACAGTGTCACATCACCTTGTATCACGGCAGTTGGATTCATATTTTCTTGCTAACTCTTTCAGGTTGATTACGATTTCCAACTTTTTAGTCTGACCTGCCAATTACAAATGTCTTTTTTTTCTAAGAACTGTCACAGCATACACAAACACTTTTCTAACTTTTCTTCTATTCTCTCCTGTCTTCTCTGACATTTTCTTGCCCTCTCTACTCTGCAGGTTTCTCCCTCTCGTCCCTATCTGATCCTGTTATTGGCAGTGCAGCTCACGCAGACTCTAGGAGATTTGTCCTCTCGCTTATTTTTTGCGCACGAGGCACGCGGTTCTCAGCAAAAATAGACAGTGTAAATGATCTGTTGATTGTCCTATTGACATCATACCAGCAACGTGACACCTTTTACTACAGTTTCAGTGTCTATATCTATAGAATATGACACAGACATGAAAAAAATCGTTCGAAGGGGCAGTATTTTTCCAGTGCACTCTCTTTTTTTCTTTCTCTCTCTCTCTCTGAATGATGGTACTGTGAACAAAGATCAACGACTGCTTTCTGGTTACAACTCTTTTCTTCTCTTCACAACTCCTCTGCAAACTCAGCGTTGAAAGAGGGGGCTGGCAGTAGCAGCACTGCAGCAGCAACGCTGTCAGTGTGGCCACCACAGCGTCGCTGGGCACATAACATGAACTATCATGTGGTCCTTGCATGCAAATTTGACCAGCACAGAATCTAACATATCTGACGCTGATCACTGGTCACCAGTCATATTCGATCAAGCTGAAAACCAGCCAGCTCCGGTAACCGTCTGATCAGTGCATCTTTATTTAAAACCATGATCACAAATCTCCCTGCTTCAGTGTGTAACGGTTTAAATGATTTTCCTTTGTTGTCACAAGTTTATGTTTATGTTTTCATGTGCTGATTTCTGACCACAGCACTTGAAGCTCGGCAGTGTGAAAGTCTTCTTTTTTTTACTCCTGGTGACATTTTTTGACGGAACCGAGCAGGTAGCACTTATGGACCAATTTGGCATTCATTATGCTAATGACCAAATCTCACTAACACACACCTCCATGTGAACAGGTGGCATTCATAAAGTCGAAACAGGCGATTTATGACAGGTTTGTCCAGTCAAGAGAGTTTGTTGAATCTGACCTAGAGCACTCGTAAAAGGCAAACCTCCCGTTAAAAAGCATGAGACATTTAGACAAGATGAAAATGTTGTTGCATGAGGCCTATTAAGTTAGAAAAAGATGTGATTTCACCTGAAAATGCTACAACAGCTGTGCTTCATTTTCTCACGCTGAGACAATTGAGAGAGTTAACGCGGCGTCCTAACATTAACTCACACAGACGGACACATTTATTCACTGGCATGTCTATTCTCTCACCTGCAGTGAAATCACACACTCGATCCTCCCGCCCCACATACTGTCTAGAACTTGATACATAATACGAGCCCTGGTATTATATGGCCTGCCTCCTGAGACAGCGGCAGGAAATGCCTTGAGCTTTACTCTTTGTTATCTGGCTCAATTCGAGGAGCAGCGCTGCATCCTGCCAGGGCTCAACTGCAACTCGACTGTCTGTGGAGAAAGTTTCTTATGGGCCACGGCACCCAGGGACCAACAGACAACCTGAACACACACTCTAATGTTTCTCTGGTGAGCTGTTTGATGCTGTTATGATTTATATTATTAACAGCAATATCCACAGGGGTAAGGATGAGAGAACATGCCAGGCTGTTTTTTTTATCTTAAAAATTTATATTCTAGGAGATAATAAGATGACTCCAATTCTAGATGGCTTGATCAAAGTAAAAGAGGGATAAAATAATCTATTCCAAGGTCATTTCTCCTCAGAAACACTAATATCTTGATTTGTGTTGGTATTTCTGATATGAAATCTAAAATTTGAAACTTAAATTCAATACAAAATAGTGAGGAGGAAAAAATAACACCAACTTTCTTCCCCTTTTAAACTTATGGGTAGGGCTGCAGCTGCAAGGCATAACACAACCCGTTCACACACAAAGTATACAGACATGAAATCATGTCTATCATGCTCAGAGTCAATTTCCTTGTATGTTTACAGATACTTGGTCAGTAAAACTGATTCTGGTTCTTCCTCTTACAAATGAAAAGTTCAATTCAGAAGCAATAAAACGCTCCAGTACTCCACTATATACAGTTCAATACACCCCAGAGTCTCTTTTGCGTGTGGTGTCCACACAGACAGTGTTCCTGCTGTGACGCTGCTCCTGCCAGCCTTATCTCTCTACACTGAGTTTGCAAAAGAGTTTTGACGAGGAGAAAAGCACGCTGCATCTGATTTTTTTTTCATGTCTGTGACGTATTCTACAGATATAGACATTGAAACTGCAGTAGGAGGTGTCACGTTGCTGCTATAAGGTCGATATGACTTCCAACAGATCATTTTCACTGTGTATTTTTGCCGAGAACCATGTCAGTCACACGGAGAAAATAGGCGAGACCCTGAATCTGTAGCTGAAGCATGACATGAGCAGCACTGTTCACAGACGTGTCACAGGTTCAGCGATGCACACACTGCTACTTGGCTACCTCAGTTTAATAACGATGCTTCTACATGACCCACATGGGCAAACAAGACCATCAGCAAGAAGATTGGATATTTCTACTTAGTTATTCTTTATGCCTGCGACCGGGTCAGAGTCTCCTTAAAATCAGATGAAACCATTAATGGTACGCAGACTGGAAGATCATATGTTTACATTTCCCAGACAAGGCTATGTTAGCCCATTAACAAGAAGCTGGAGGAGATTTATCTTTAGATCGTTTCGGTTTTGACATTATATTATGTGGGTATGGCAGTGGAAAGACTAACACTTTTGTCCACAGGGGTCTTCAAAATCAACACAATATGAAAATTCTTTGTAGCTGCTCAAAGCCACATGGTCTTGCTTTAAACAGTTAGTCAATAATCAAAATAATTGCCACTTCACTCATTGATTAATCAACTAATTACTTATAGGTACATGTATTCATTGTGTGCAGGGTCACAAGAGCGCTCATACACTCATACTTACTGTTGTGGATGAGTAAGTGACGCTGTAGAGAGAAGGGGGTGCGGAACAGAGCTTTGCACTCCTCACACTGGAAGGGTCTTTCCTCAGAGTGGGTCTGCAGAGAGAGCACAGCAGCATCAGCATATTTATAATGTGTAAGCAGAGCTGCCTCCTCCTACCTCAGTGAGGACATTGATGAAGCTTCTTAAATTGATGTGAGAGGATCAAGCAGAAGGCTCCGCAGCCAAATCGGTTTGTTGACTTGATGAAGACAAGCAGCTTGAGGGGGATATAAGTTCAAAGTGCTTCTGTTTTTCTGGCCCCCACCCTCCATGCCCGACCTATCTATCTGAGTGACACCTCAATCCCAAAAGTAAACACGGGGGGGAACTCAGGGGTGGAGCAGGCCAGAGACCCCACAGATAACAGCCACCAACGAGACCCTGATTGATCGCAGCCTCACTAATAACTCGCGCTTTGAAGTAACTCTGCCTTTCAATTAATATCTCTTCTCAGGAAACGCCAATCAGCCCGATATAAAGAAAATAATTACAACTGTTGTGAAAGCCTGATTACAGCAACAATTAACCCACCAGTGGATTCACGTGCGGCACCACATCTGCTCACCTTCTTGTGATTCTTGTAGACGTTGCGGTGAGCGAACTCTTTTCCACACAGCTTACATTTGTATGGCTTGTCCTCGCTGTGGATGATCTTATGAGCCGTCACCTGGTCCAGACGCTTGAATGAGCGACTGCAGATCTCACAGGTATACGGTCGCTTCTCTGATCATTGAAAGATTGAGACAGAAGCATTCCGGTAAACAGAGATGATGCATAAAAATGTGAAAAAATGGTGTATTCAGCGGGATGGTTCAGATTATTTGAAGTGGGGTTGTTTGAGGAACTTAACAATAGTCAGTGTGTTAGCTACAGTAGATGTCGGTCAGCTTGGCCCCAGTTTGGAGAAGCAGAGAGGAGAACCAGCAAGAATTGCCGTGGACGGGGTCAGAGGCAAAAACATAGTTGCTGGTGTACAACTGCCTTGATCTGTTAGTTTCCTATCAGAAAAGGCTGTCAGACAGCAAAGCTGTGGCAATGTTCTAAGTATAACCTGATTTTTTTTAGGTGGACCCTCTTTAAGTGTTGCTGACCCTGTCCACAGTGGTACATTGCTTAGTTTCTGTGCTGGTGCCCCTCTCTGCTTCTCCTAACTGTGGTGCATGTAAACCACCATCCACTGTAAGTAATACACTGACAATTGAGAAGTACCTCACACAACCATACATCAAATAATCCAGACTATCCCTTTAATGTACCATTTTCTTACCTGAGTGAGTGATCATGTGGCGTTTTAGCTGATTTGTGGAAATGAACTTCTTGTCACACGCGTGGCAGTCGAATATTTCGTGCACCTACAACAAAAAGAGTTCAAAGAGTGTAAGTTTTTGGTGTTTCCGATAATGTTTAAAAACTTAGGGGTAAAGAGCGTGTAAAAGTTGAAGGATCACGGCCTGCGATGGTCAACAGAAGCGAAATCTTGTCGCTTTTCATTAGACTGATGTCTACGGACAGAAAAGCAATTAAAGTGATGAAAAGTTTCAATCCCTTTTTCTGCTTCAGAGCATCGCTCCAATAATTGCACATTCAATAGTTCCCCGGCGTACAGCTACAATAGCATATGCTAATGCAAGGCCGCTCCTCTTGTCACAGCTGCTACTGCAAAAGCTTGTTCAGCTAAATGATGATAATGGCAGTTTTAAGCTGCTTTGGAGCTAACGTGTCATTATGGAAAGTTTGATTGCTCCTCTGCAAGAATAATACTTAATGCCCCAATGTCGTCGATTGAAGTTATAAGAATAGAACATATATTGTTTTGCCATAAATGTGCCATATTTATAATAATACTTTGTGTTTAAGTAGGACTCGATTCCTCTGAACATTTTTATTAAATGTGGGGGGAAAAAAACAGCCTTTGTCGAAAATCTAATGTAATGCTGTCCTACATTTACAGAAAGATATTCAGCCTTTCAGATCTCCAATTTTATAACAGACAATGGTTCACACAACAGCATATGATTGGAAATCATTTCCGCTAACATGAGCCACATAATAGCAGAACTGGCACATACACACACAAGGAGGCCTCAGAGGAATATTACATACTATTTTAAAATACTCTGGAGATCTGAAACTGGAGAGTACGGACTCGTAGACAGGTGAAGTAGGTTAAATGATGCGCCGCAGAACTATGTCACAACTTCCAGGTGATTTTAAATGTTGGACAGTTTGGAAGTGGCCTGGTGATGAATAATACGTGAGGGGACGGGGGTGTTGATTAATCTGGATGATAGATGTCGACCAGGGAAAATGAAATTTCACAATTACCAGCTGGGATAATTAATGAAGAATGTTAGTTAATGAATGACACAAGCAAAGAGACAATTTGTTTGAAGCAACTTGCTTCGACACATAATAATGCAGTGCCCGAAATCACTGAAAGTGATTCCTGACCTGAAGCAGGAAACAGCCTTCAGTAAAGTGATCAGTCCATAAACAGTTATCTATGTATAGTTATAACTATTTATACATAAATTATGGATATTCTTGTTTCACTACAAATACATTATTTTTCAAATTCAAAGTGGCTTTATTGGCTGGACCATAATTAAGTACAGCATTGCCAATACAATGTCACTAGACTGACAGGAGCTCCCATATTCAATGTATTTTAATCTGTTGTAATATGTTCACAAACGAGCACAGAATGTTCGAGTCAGAGCACAAAAGCAGCTTCAGATTGCTGGTGGCAGCAAAGAATGACTTACCTTCTTGGTTCCTACACCAGTCTCATGTATCCTGGCAAATCTTTTAAAGGGATAGTTCAGATTTTTTGAAGCGAGGCTGTATGACACACTTGTCGATAGTGAGTGTATTACAGCAGCCCCAGCACACAGGCTAAGCACTGTACTGCTGTCAACAGGATCTGCAGCAAAACATATTTCAGACACTTAAAAAAGGGTCCGTCTAAAAATAAGTATCACTTTAAGTGCATATATTATAATTCATTCTATATTCAGATTATTTTCACTGCTTTACCTCGCCATCAAACAGCCTTTTCCGAGACCAGTGTTATACAAGCCAAACATTGCTTTATCTCACTCCACAATACTATCATAATGTCATATTATTATATTGGTGTACTTTAATTGTACATTTGGACCTCTACTATATTTTGTTATATTTTAATCTGGCTACTATGACAATTTAGTTTTCCAAATGATTCATTAACCAGACTCCTTTTCCAAAATCACTAATTTTACCTTGCAGAACATGAGAACTGTTGGTCTACCACTGCCTTGATCCATTAGTTTGTTTGTGTCGCGTGAATCCACAACACAAACAAAATAACAGCTCAAGGCAGTGGTAGACCAGCAACTCCACGTGTTTTGTAAGGTAAAATTACTGATTTCACCAACGAAGTCTGGTTGGTTTGAAGAGAGTAATAATTCACTGTGGTCTCCCATCTGAAAAGGCTGTCTGGTGGCAAAGTTAAGTGAAGAAATATTTTAAATATAGCATACTCTTGAACTGTTCCTGAATTTGTGAGGTGGGGCTTTTTAGGTGCCGCTGACCCTGTCTACAGTACACTGCTTAGCTTCCTGCCTAAGTTCTCCAAACTAGGGGCGTATTGACCAACAGCTGCTGTAGGTAATGAACAAATACTCAACTCCCAATACAACCCCACTTCAAATAATCAGAACTATCCCTTTAATGCAACTGAATCAGTGCACTGAAATTACATCTTTAACTGGGAGACATATCAGACAACTTTGTGCACAAGAGAGGAGTGCAACCTGGAAACAAATATGCACTCATAGACGTCTAAACATAAAGCAAAATGCATTCATGACCTAAACACAGGCTGATACTGCAAACAGATATCTATTTGTATGAAAACATTTCAGAATAGTATTTTACCAGCCCAGTTCAAATCTGTAATCCATCAGTTAGAGGGAGAGTCCTGACGCCAAGGTTCAAACCTCACTGTCTGCCAACAGAGCCTCTTAAGTTTCACAAGACCTGTGGGATGAGCTAGTGAAAAAGAAACCACCCCTCGGCTCTTTGTCACCCAGAATAAATTTGTAACAACTTGATCATAAAGACACCCTCACGTGGAGAGGGACTAACCAAACTCAGAAGCTCAGGAAGCTGAGACGTCTGCAAGATTAAGAGGTTGGACTGGGTGAGAGAAAGAGTCTGATGGATCCCAGCACACAGCAAGAAATAGCCGAAAAGAGACATCACTGTAAAACTGGATCATGCAAAACTGCGTAAGCTGAGCAAATCCCCTCAGATCGGATGCAACGTATCTGGTTGTTTGATAATTTGAGCCTTGCAGTAGATGTCGCAGAGCCTCACCTTTCTGTGTTCTTGTAGATTCAGAGAGGAGGAGCATTTTCTGTTGCATATGGTGCATGTGAGTTTCCGGCGTGCACTCCCTGCAAATAAAAGAAATGACAAATGACAAGGCAATCGTCACAAAACAACAGAAAAATACCAAAAGTTTGACTTGACACTTAAGTCTCCTCATCATAGGCTCACTGTCCCACCATTTTTGAGACCCTCCCCTTATCCCCGTCTGAATCACACACCCCACATCTGACTAGTCTGATCCACTTCCCCCTCGCCCACACACACACACACAACCCTCGTCCTGACCACATTGGTAAAACATAAAGGCCCGGATCTCGACTCCATCAGCCTCTGAGATGAATGCCTTAATCGCGGGTTGATACTTGATTCACGTGTGAGGCTGCTCAGATCCCCGCTGCCCTACATCCCATCATAAATAGCTATGGAAGTCCAATTATCTAAAGGAGTGAGCTGCCCCAGAACACACAGGTCAGCAATTATGTAGCGCAAGTAATTAGAGATGTGTCTCAACATTGCAGAGATTTTAACTGATCGAGGTCAAGCACTGTTACTGCAGTTCCTTGAGTGCTGAGGCTGCTAATGGACAATTAACTTCATTACATGACGTTCTGAAAAAAGTGCTATGCGTGTGAATATGTGCGCTAGAGAGAGAGAGAGAGAGAGAGAGACAGAGAAAATCACAGAGAGAAATAGAGGAAGGGACAGAGATGCCAACCTGTGTGAACATTTCCTTTATGCTTCTTCAGAGCGTCCTTGCTCTTGAATCTTTTGCCACAGCTCTCTGCTTTACAGATGAACCTGGCGTCTCCTTTACAGGCTTCCTTATGCTGCTCAAAGCTGCACACACAGGACACAGAAGAAAAGAGGAAAGAACCCTATAAAACTGTGCGTCCTAGGAAATAAATGGCATGTGTCCATGTTTCCATTGCACAGTATACAGGGTAGAAACAGATCAAATTTGGGTAATGTGTGTTACCTGGATTCAGAGCTGAACGTGTTGTGGCAGAGGGAGCACTGGTGCGCTTTAGAGTCACCTGATGGATCAGGTGACTCGGTACAATGCAAAACACTGGGAAGGATTCAAAATAAAAACAAATTAGGCACCAAACAGGAAATGAAACATGTAATGTCAGGGTGATGATGGCTAAAAATCTGTAGAAGAGGCCAGACATATACTGAATAAATCATCAGATTATCACGTGGAATTTAAACCAGAGTTGTAGGTGTAAAATGCACAAAAATCCTATATTTCACGTGAAATACATTAATCAGATTTAATTATAGGAATCGAGAATTAGGTGAGAAGATTGATACCATTCTTATGTCTGTGCATTAAAAATAAAGCAACAGCTGGCAGATAGTTAGCTTAGCTTAGCTTAGCATAAAGACTGGAAGCAGGGGCAGACAGCTCCAAGCAGGGGCGTAATTATAAACAGTGCAGACAGTGGTGGTTGCACTGGGGCACATGGGAAAGTAGATCCTCCAGCAATGTGTTCGGTGGACAGGCGCTTGCAAGTGATTAAGATTGCCACCTTAGAAATGTGGCTGTGATCATGGTGCAGAGGTTTAGCTCAGTTGGTAGAGCGTCCGCCCCATGTACTGAGGCTGTTAGTCCTTTGCAGCGGCCACTGGTTCGACTCCCGCCTTCGGCCTTTTGCTGCGTGTCATCCCCTCTCTCTCTGCCCCATTTCCTGTCCACTCTTCAAGCTGTCCTATCAATAAAGGCAAAATCGCCAAAAAAATAACTTAAAAAAAAAAGAAATGTGCCTGTGATCAAAGTAAAACTCACAAACTATTTAACAACTATTCAATTAAATGAATAATTTCTTTGTATTCTTGTCATAAACAGATATTCAGTGATGTTTGCTGGGTAATGTATGTTGGTGTTGTCCATTATCAAGTCTCTATTTGATCATTTGACCAAACGATACATAAATGGCAGTTAATTTAGGTGCAAAATCTGTCAAGACTGACATGCTGAGCATCAGCATAAATGTGCTGATAACAGCTCGCACTGGGGGCCGACATAACTTCCTCACACCGCTTCCTCTAAAGATCACTAATTAACAATGATCTCACTTGTTTAATCCATACAAAACCATACTGTGAAAGTTAGAATTTGTGGTTCTGTGGGATTATGGGTCAGACTATTTTCTGGCCAAGCTCAGTGACTCTCTGGAGTCTGGAGTTACATTTATTAATTTATTATCATAATTTATTTATTATTATTTATTAATTAATGAGGTTTAGAGGTACTGG
>JAJHUR010093728.1:2007-18912 GCA_027495735.1 Lutjanus campechanus | reverse complement strand
TTACCGACTTTCTCTGGACTTCTGTGACTAAAATGACATCTGGTTTGTTACCGACGGCCGTTTTTCCGCCTGCACCTGAATGCAGCATTCACGTGCAGTCCTCACTGCACCGCGGTGACTTTTCACAGAGGCCACCTCGACCTGAGCCGACAGCTCCGGTGTCTCCGGTGAGTTCCCGTGGTTTTCTACGGTCACGGTGCCACTGAACGTAAAAACATGGCGACACGACATGGCAGCCAGCACCGAATTTACCCGCTCGATGTATATATGAATGATATGAACGGCAAATTCAGAGCTTAACGGAACACTTAAGTTTGTGATGGGGGGGGGCGTTACTGATTAAACCGGCTGTCCTCCAGCCAACGCTCACAAAACTTGCACTTCCCCATGCTGACTGACCAGCGGGACGCGAGGAAGAGAGGAAGGAGTCTGTGCGCGACCCGAATCTTCTTCTTCTTCTTGTACTTTTGTGCGCCCCGACTATGCGCGCGACTGACACTGAAATCACTCACTGCACAACTTTTACTCAAAGTGCCCCGGAAAAAAACAAAAAAACAAACTGGCCCGACAATTTAAGACCATTGAGTACTGAATTTAAGACCATCTTAAGGAATTTCTAATAAATTTAATACTTTTTAAGGCCTTAATTTTAGATACGTGAATTTAAGACTTTTTAAGACTTTTTAAGGACCCGCGGATACCCTCTATAAGGATCTCTCAAAGAAAGAACTTGTTGCTGTCTGCTTAAGGTATGTGTATAACGGTAACCTGAGAGAGAGAGCCGTCGGATTTGTCGCGACAGATGACATGACATCATCTGGCATCACACAAAAGATTTTGGAAGTACTGAAACTCCTGCAACTGGATCCTGCATTGTGTGTCGGTTTCAGTTTTGACGGAGCAGCAGTTATGTCCGGTGTGAAAGCTGGGGTGCAGGTGCAGCTCAAAAAAACTTTTCCACATGCAGTGTATGTACACTGCCACTCCCACCGTCTTAATCTGGTGCTTTCAACAACTTCCAAAGTGTCTCCTACTGTGGCCACATTTTTTGATGTTTTGAATTCACTGCATCATTTCATGACCGGAGCCAACAGACATGCACGATTTCTACAAATCCAAGAAGAACTTCACACCAATGCACCCCGTCTGGAGCTTGTGCGCTCCACAGATATTAGATGGAGTTCAAAATCCGAGTCTGTGAGTCGAGTTTTAACATTGTATGATGTCATATTAGAAACACTGAGTGAGTTTGCGGAGGGATCAGGTCAGACCAAAATAGATGCAGAGTCTCTCCTGCAACAACTACAGACCAAAAGATTCATTTTTCTTCTTGTTGCTTTTTCTAAACTGTTTGGTGCAAGTGATTTTGTGACAAAAAGCCTACAGTCCCCATCTGTGTCAGTGACTGACTGTATCCACATGATTGAGGGCCTCAAAGAAACTTTCGCTGCTTTCACGAGTAACTTAGACGGGGAATTCGAGAGAATAATCAGTCTAACTGATGACATCATGAAGAAAAACGATGTACAGAACTGGGATGTAGCAGGCGCACGCAACAGAAAGCTGCCTGCCAAGTTTGCTGACTCGCATGTGGCCTCTACAGTGGGCAGGTCTGCACCCATCAGGAGTGATTCTGATTTGAAGTCCTTGTGGATTATGATCCTTGACAGACAGCTGATCGAACTGAACAACCGCTTTCAGAATGACTCTTATGGAATAATGAAAGCTTCTGCATCCCTGCTGCCTACATCAGATGTGTTTTGCCAGGTGGACATATTGCATGCACCGAGCAGGCATTATGGACTTGCTTTGGAGGACTGTGAATTGAATGTATTTAGGAAACTGATCAAAAGGAAAGTGGATGGGGGACATCAGTTCCCATCCATCATTGAAGTCCTAGACTCTTGTGACAGAGACGTTTTCCCCAAGATGAACAGTTTGCTTCGCATTCTCATTTCACTGCCTGTTACAAGTTGCTCTGTGGAGCGCCTTTTGTCAGTGGTGAACAGGATTAAAACCAGCAGCAGAGCTACAATGCTCACTGAGAGACTTAATAGCATCTCATTGCTCATGTTCGAAAAAGAGCTTGCAGACAAACTGGACTCTTGACGAAATAATAAACCTGTTCAAGGCTGAGCCACGCCGCCTTGCCTTGTGAAGCTGCAATCCGAAGGTGGGAAGTTCAGATGCTTAAATAATATGTACATGTGATAGTGTGAGTAAGAAATAAATAGGATAAGATAAACAGGTTTACTTATAAATATTACAGGAAATACTTATTGTTGTTTAAAGGTTGAAAAGTTATTATGATGTATTTCAGAAGTTGAGAATGTGTTTGATTATACAAGTTAATGCCAGCCAGTAATTTTGAATGTGTTAGTCTGTTGAGAATAAATTTGGCACACCCAGTGTTTGCTGGTGCACACCCAGTGTCTTTTTTCTGGCTACGCCACTGATGAAAATACTATAATTATCTTTTGTAAATAACATAAATACTTGACCATGATAAAAGCTACTGAGATTTGAATCTAAACCAGCCAGCTAAAGCAAAATGTAATCAAAGTAGTAATTCAACTACATGGAAGTTATTACTCCAACACTAATAAAAAGCAATTGTACACACTTCATTTGAAAATAATAAGTGTTTCCAGAACATTTGGAAAAAGGCTATAAATCATTGATTCACTATATCATTTTTTCAAGTTACATGGTAACCATAAAAACATAACAGTTTGCCACTATTATAACTTGTGGTAATGAGACAGTTTAACTCATGGGTAAATAAGTTTACATCCAAAATAAAAAAAATTAAAACAATACCCCAGTATGATTGGATCACTGGGACTGCAATAATAATAGAAATTGAAGTTTTACATGAAAATTTAAAATTACCCAGAATTTTGATCATATTTCGACTACAAATACTATCATTACACTTAAAGTAATGACACGATCACCTAAAAGTTTCTCTTACCAAATGTCAAGGTTAGCTTTATTTGCACATTTAAAACAGCCGGTGGCCTATCAAAGTGCTTGACAGTAAAATAATCAAACTATAAAACAATAAAAGCAATAGAAAGAAATAAAAACAATTAAACATGTAACATATAAAAACATAAAAACAAATTAAAAGTATAAGAAATAAAAGTGACTATACTCCACCAAAGGCTAAAGTGAACAAGTGCATCTTAAGTTCGTCAAATGGCAGATTTGGTTTTGTGTTTCTAGTAAACACAAAATCTACCAATGGAACAAGTGAAATTTTGCTAATAAGGAGTGAAAATTGTCTACAAAAAAAGTAACCTGCTAGGTGATGTTTCCTGTTTAAAGTGTAATGACGAGGGGGGGAGGAGCTGAACAGTCAGATGTGGCTTCAGAGCTGAGAGGTGTATGGCTCAGATGTTCATGGCCTCGGGGAGCAGCAACATCTATGCCCAATGAGGTGCCCAGAGAGCAGCAGAATCCATGAGGTGGTGAGGTGGACTGCAAAAGAAAGGGATGAGGAAGAGCAGAAGTGGAAACAGTGTTGTGGCTACATATGTTGGTTTCTGTTAATTTTACAAAGTGACAACGAAATATTCTCAACATTAGACATGACAGTCAGAGGGCTATATTTAGGCCTAAAAAATTTAGTCATAAAGGCCACATTCAAAAGCAGTGTAAAAAGCTCACTGCCTTTGGAGGTGGTCTTTAAGGCTACTGGCCAAAGTACTTAAAAAGATGTCATTTCCCTTTGGTGTCAAATGAACTCTGTCTTTTAAATATAGCCCTGGACTGTCATGCTTTATGAGAGGGTGCTCCATCATGGCACCATTCAAACTCTGCACAAATGTAGCCATAACACTGTTGACAAATCTCCTGGATTTGTAGTGCTTCCCTGGGTTAGCAACAGAAGCCCTCCACTGACACCTTGGTGTCAAAGCTGAAAACATGATGAAGGTGCCAGGGTGTTGTTGGCCAAGATGGTGAACATCTTCCTTCATCATGTTTACCAGCTCGACACTCCTCACATCTCCCATGTCGTTGCCACCACAGTGGATGATGAGGATGTCAGGTGCTGTTCTTCCTCGCAGGGAATGGGAAAAGAAAGGAAGGAGGCCTTTCCACCGCAGTCCACCCCAGCTGAACCAGCAGATGTGGACACCTGGCACGCTGAGGTCACTCCCCATGGTCGCTGCAGCTCTCTGGGCAGCACGTCGGACATAGCTGTCACCCATGATCCAAACTGTATCTGTGGGAAGAAAACGTCAATAAAAGAAAACAAGTTAGTTAATGAAGATGGCTCATTTTTATGACAATATGTTACATCTATTAAAGGGGAACAATGCAGCAACAACTTAATAGATAGATAAATAGATTGTTCTATCCTTTGAAGGCAGACAATGTAATAACTGTAGTGTAAATTAAAGTAGGAAACATTGCTTACATTTTCTGGCTGCGAGGGAGGCATCCACCGCTCTGTAGCCAGCGGGCACGCCGGGGGCCTGGGTGGAAGACCCAGAAGAGCTGGGCACGCCAGGGGCCTGGGTGGGGCGTCTGTAAGGACGGGACCATCCACGCTCAGTGGGGTGTCCATGGCGGTGGGCCTGGGTGGCCTGGTGGCCGGGAGCAACATGTCCCTTTTGGGAATCCATTTCTAAATATAAATAAAGACAAACATCTTGTAACCAGTGGTGTACAAAGTATTGAGATGCCTTACTTCAGTAAAAGTAGCCTAATACCACACTGTGAAAATACTCCACTACATAGTCCTGCATTCAAAACCTCACTTAAGTGAAAGCATTCAGTTTTATCTGCAAAATGCACATAAGTATAAAAGTAAAAACACTCTTTGTGCAGTAAACTGTCCCTCTCTGTTTTACTGTTATAGAATGTTTGTGGATTGATATGACTGCTGACTCAATAGATACAATGCATTTTATTGCTGAGGCTGTTTAAGTTTAGCACAATTTCACTATCAAATATAAGCTACTGTTGAGTACATTTTTTAAAAAAACAGATCATCATGGCCTATCTGGAGCATCCCTGTCATTTGACAACCCTGTATCTCAAAGAAGTTCATGTGCACAAAAAGTGCACAGCCTATTTTCAGCTTTGTAACAATGCATTTTTCATCAAATCCAAGACCATTTTCAAATATGTTGTTTATCTTATGAAGTAGGAATATTTTCCCAGGACAAAAATAATCATTAATTTTAATCAATTCAAAATCACCCAATTTGGCGATACATGAACAGGAAAGGCATGAATAAACGCAATTTGAAAAGTACATGTTAACTTAAGATTTCAGGCAAATGTAACGTTACTTCAGTAAAAAGTACCATATTTCCCTCTGAGGTGTAGTATAGTAAAGTAACATTATAATTAACGTTACCTCAAATGTGTGCTTATGTGCAGCGCTCGAAGAAAATATAACTTAGTGACTGTCCACCACTTCTTGTAACAAATATTAAAGTTCTTGAAAAAAATTCTTAACATCATTCTACATAGTAATTTCAAAGAGTTGTAACGTTAACGTTAACTTTTAAGATGAGTTTTGGCGGATTTTTTTGGCTTTATTTCTTGTGTAGTATGGCCTCAATAAAAGATTAATTATTATTTCAAGTGCTGTGGCGTTATAGTTTGTAAGGAACTTACCTTCAGGTACGAGGGCTCGCTGTGTGCAGGCTGTGTGTCGCGCTCGGGTCGGTGGAAGTAGCTGCGTGTAGCTGCCGCTTAGCTTGTTAGCCTAGCTGATTAGCTGATTAGCCTTAGGCTAGCTCCGTTGCTCCGAGCTAAGTGGGCGGGTTCTTGGCCAGCTAACCCCGGCTGATCTGTAGAGTAACTGCCTCTCCGCCAAATATGGAAAGTACACTCCCACTAAAATCCAAGATGGCGCAGCTCAAATGCCCATGGTTTGGTCACAAAACCGACTCCCCAAAACCAATGGGTGACGTCACGGGTGCTACGTCCATGTTTTATATAGTCTATGATAATTACTCAATCCAAAGGTGAGGGCTTTGTATCTTATATTGTTATGACCCAGGTCACAATGTGTGTTATTGTAGAGCAATATGTTTGTTCCTGTTTTTCCCCTCCCTTTAGGAGGGTGGTGCTGTCTTTCCTATTTGTGCTTTTTCCCATCATGGATGTCGGCTGATGATTGGGTCGGATGCTGAGGCCTGTCACCTGTCGGCATCAGCGTTGCTCCTCTTTTTCCCGGCTCCCAACCAGACCGTGCCATGCCGTCTGCCAGTCCGATCGTGTGACTTGTGAACTCCATTGTCGTGATCAACTTGATGTCTGTTGCAAAAATGTAGAGATCCTCTAAAAAACAGAGCAGTCCTGGTAGTTGTAGGGGTGAGAAGCCCGTTTATTTTTACACTCCTTTTCTCCAGTTTGTTTGATTACAGGGAAGTTAGTTAATTTAACCCCAGATTGTTTTCTTTGTTATTTTGGGCCACGCTCACCCTGACGCCAAACCTACCATGTTTTATGCAAGTGTTGAATAAATTGCTCTTTGTTGGACTGCACCTGTCGTGGCACTGGTCATCCTTGGGAGTGGGGGAAAGGGGGAAGTCACTTTTGTGTTGTGCTCAGGTTTTCCCCCGAACCGGGCGTAACAATATGTATAAGACGTTCCAAGAAGTTACATGTCCATCATTGGGTGTGACCAAGGTTTGGAATGTTAACCAGGAGTCGATAATTTGGAAAAGAGTTTGGGAAAATGTCTCACTCTCTTCTTGGAATTATAACTATCAAATGATCAATTTTAAATTAATTCACAGATTCTATTTGACCCCCAGGAAACGCTTTCAACTCCAACTTTGTCACACACCCATTTGCACGTTATGTAATAATAATGAAGTTGGAACATATTTACATGGGGGATTGTCCAGATGTTAAGCATTTTTGGAGTAATGTAGCACATATGCTATCAGAAGTGTTTGGAAGTAGTATTTCCAGTCGACCTAATGTCTTACTTTTGAATAATGATTCAGCAATGAATGTTAGAGGACTTTTGCTTTTAGGTTTGACAGCTGCCATAAACTCTGGATTTCTGAATGGACTGGATCCTTTCTAGAAATTATCTCTTTGGAACTCTATTGCTCAAACTAAGTTATATGACCTAGACAGTGAAATAATGTCAGTGACCTATTAATATATGTCTACATTGTCAAATTTTTGTTTGTTTTTGTTTGTTTTGATTGTTTGTTTTTTTCACAGTGTGAGTTGTTGTATTTGTTGTGTAAGTTTATATATGTATGAATATGTCTGTATGGGCTATGGTACCCATGCGCCATCAAGATGGGGAAGGGGAACCGGTGAGGTTCTTTGGTGTAATGAGAGCCCTTCTGAGGTAGTTCATGAATTGATTCATGGGAAATTTTTATCTATTTATTTTCATCTGTTAAAATGATCTGTGTGTATGTCCACATAAAGGTGGTTGATTTTCTGTTATGCTCTAACCACTGTATTGAAAAATGAAATAAAAACTTGGTCAAAAAAAGAAAAGAAAAAAAAGAAAAGAGAAAACAATGTAAAGACTCTTAATCCCTTTCAAACATCACTTATGATCCACTTGACGTGCATGATGTCTGTATCTGCAGCGACCCTGTCCTCTGCCTGTATGTCTTCATTTATTTATTTGTTTCAGTGTTTTACTGTGTTTGGGACATTTCAGCAGTCCAGAATTTTGGTATTTGACATCCTCATGCGTTAAGCATCAGCTCGGACAAATCCTGCTCTACTTACTATACAAATATTTACCCTGAATGTTTCCCCTCTAACCAAAGTGTTTGACCAAAGCAGAAATCTTAATGTGATTATATTTAATATTTGTCCAGTGTCAATTGTATTTGAACTCTCCTGGTGATTAGTCTGACCAATGGCAGACTCAGGCTGTCTAAGGGGCAGGGGCGGAAAAAAGGGCAATTGTTATGCATTGAAGGTAAAATAGTGCCAGTTCCTGGTTTAGATTAAAATTCAGCTTTATTATTGTATAAGTACTTTATCACATTTTATTAATCCAAGGGGCATCCGCAACCTCTCTTTTTTTGAACACAGGGGCACCATGGACTTGTCATGTTATTTTGTAGATAGACAATACAGATATTTTAATGGCTTAGTACAATGCTTTGTCAAATTTCTAACATTTTATGATATAACAATCCTTATCAAATATAGACATCCATGCAGCCAAAGATGATACCTCATGTTAGCTTATTTTTTCAGTGGTTTTGAGATATATAGAATCTTTTTATACTACATAAATGCACTGGTTTATGGCAGGCCTTAAAGGTTTGAGGTTTGTGTACAGCAACAATAATTGTGCATTCTGAGGTCTGATTCATGTGTCGTGTGTTTTTCTTCCCATAGATTTTAAACTGAGATGTTGTAATTTCAGAAACACTAAGAAACTGGTCTTTCAGTAGATATTAAGTAGTTATTTTTATTATAAAAACATTCTACTCGTTATGAGAGGTTACACTCAACAGTTTTTATTTCAATGACTTATATTGTTTAAATTACTTCTTGATATCAGAGTAGTAAGGACACAGCAAGATAATAAAACAAACAAAACTCACGGATATCAGAACAGATTAAAATGAGATACACACGACATACCTGAACTGAACTCGACAAACTACATAGCATAGGCCTTTGTCTAATAATATTTTAATGAAGAAATGTTACATATTATAGCTTTAACTTCATGGAAACAATTTTCTTTTACAGAATTCCTCACTAACCAACTTTGTAGATGACACTCTGATATTTTAATTTTTCAAGTTTTCACGACTCACTCATATTCCACATTACTATTGTTCTTGTCTGCTCTAAGCATTAACTTTAACTACAACTATAACTATAATCACAACTATAAAGTTGCAGTCCAGACTCTGCCATCCACTTGAGTTAGAATGATTTTTAAAACAATATTGTTCTTGGTGATAGATACACACATATTATACATATTACAGCTTTAACTTCATGGAAAGAATTTTCTTTTACAGAATTCCTCACTAACTAACTTTGTAGATGACACACTGACATTTTTAAGTTTTCATGACTCAGTCATTCTCCAAATTACTATAGTTCTTGTGTGTCCACACCTGTACCTGTAGTTATAACTATAACCATAACCTTAACATTTGCAGTACAGACTCTGCCATCCACTTCAAGATTCAAGTTATTCAAGTTATTTCCAAATACAGTGTATACAGGAATGATATTATATTTCTCACAGCCAAGGTGCTGGCACAGACAGAAATATAGAATATAGAAATGTAAAAATATAGAAAAGCAAACAAAAAGTACACAGGAAAAAGTACAATTATGCACAGAAACACAACTCTTGCGTTGTGTACACTAGTATATAAACACAGTGACCAGTGCAGTAGAATGAATAGTGCAGTGGAGCAAAGAAAAACAGTGGGCAGGGTGAGACAGTGAGCAGAGTTTGCAACAGTCAATACAATGAGAAGTGCAACAATGATTGTGAAAATTGTAATGGGTAAACTAAATTACAAAACTATGAGAATACAAGCAATGTAACAGTTATTTTGGACATTCTAATGATGTAGACAGGAATATTTATAAAACATCAAATAATGCTGTTCAGATGAGTTACAAAAAATATAGATAAAAATGTAAACAAATGTAAACAATGCTAACGAATAAAATGAAAATTGGAGGTACAAATATTTATGTATAATGAACTGTAAAAACTATCTATAAATACCGCATCACAAGTGACCTCATGGTTATAATAAATAGAACATACACTAGGCTTAAGAGGATTGTTAAAACAATATTTTTATAGTTATAGTCATAGTTTTTATAGTTATAGTCATAGTTCTTGGTGTGAACTTGTATTTAGTGTGAATAAAGTAATCAGATTTCTGCATACCAGTTTAATCACCTGCGGTGTGTATTGATTTATTGTCTGTCTCCATTCATTTCTCACAGACAAGTGCACCGATTAAATCAGTAAGTCTGCCAGTGTTGTTTTATAAGAATCTGATTAATGAATAATGATATGATTTTCAGCTGGCTGTGGTTGTGTTGGCTCGTTCACAGACTGTACATTTCATCCAAACTTTTAATGGCGTCTTCTTTAGAGTGTTTTTTCCAGTTCTGTGGAATTTCTCCTCTGCCACTGAATTTTAAGTTATAGTGATCTTCCAGTTCCTTTTGAAAGCGACACACAAACCACATCCAGTACGTCGGTTTCGACTCATCAGGAGTAATGCTCCAGTTAGCAAACCCTGGGCCAGCAGTTCGGTACTCTTTGTAGGGAATGGGCTCTTTTGAATTTCTGTGATTGAAAAAACTTCCATCACTTGCTACACTTGTTGTGCAGAAATCGATCACAAACTCATCTGAGTCTCTGACATGCATACCACAGATTGCAGCAGACCGATGAAAAGGCACACTGTGGTCATAAGGACTGTGATCTGCTACGGTGTTGGTGCAAACAGCTTCACAGAATGGACACCTTCTCCAGCAGCACTTACACAGCTGATCGATGAGGATTTGATTAGGCTTCAGCCTGAATTCCTCTATTTTCCGCAATGAGAGGCTGCCCAACTCCTCTGTAATGGGCTTAAAGCCTTTTTCTATCTCTTCTTTAAGAAAGTCGAAATTGTTTATGTCACTGAAGTTTTGAGAACAAATGATGAATGTTAGTTCATGTCTTAGCAAACTGGAAAATTCCTTCACCCACATTTCTGTGTTTCCTCTATTTGTTTTGACTTTCTCTGTTGCAATAAATAAAGCTCGACTCACAAGCTTACTGATGTCGTCAGCATTTTTCTTGAGTATGGTCCGTGCTTTATCTTTTTGTTTTTTAAAGATGTATTTCTCCACTTCCTCTTTTATAAAAGTCTCAACTTGCTGTCTTGGGTGTTTGATGTAGATGAGAAAATCTATAAAGTTCTCTTTCTCTGCCAGTGACTTCAACACATGTTTTTCCAAGTTCAGCCTGTTCCCACTGAATGCTGGGACACTGCACCTCATCACACCAGCAAGATCAATGGCACTCTTGTTACAGACAGACTCAACAGAGGAACTCTTCAGTTTTTCACATATCAGTTCTCCAAGCACAACAGCAGAGGAGTTTCCTTTGCAGAAGCTTCTGAAAACATTGTAATATTGCCTTTTCTTGCTTTCTAAGTAACTGAGTGCATCGTTGTTCATTTTGTATTTCTTGTGGGACTCTGAAAGCCAACTCTCTGCTTTGTCAAATACATACAGTAAGAGATCAACTGTAAACTCTTTCTTCAGGGTACATTTCCTCTTTGATTCAAATTCTGTCACCTTTTGTTTTACATTGTTGGCCACTTCTTGCAAGTAAGTTGGACTGTAGCCACTTTTAGCGACAGGTTTGCTCATAATTGCATCAAGGGACTGTGTGCCAACATCGACAACAAGGGATCTGATCAGTTTCTGGACTCCCCCCTCATTATCTTTAAACTGTTGGTCATCTTTTTGCTTGGATTGAGGCACATACTGAGAATAATCTCCATCCTCCATTTTTTTGTAGCTGCCACTGCTTTTGGATTCATCTATAAGACACAACTGAAAACCATGCTCTCGAAGGATAGTTGACTCATCTTCGTTCAAGTTGATGTCCTCAATAGGTTTTATATCTGCAGTTAATTCAGCCACCCAGACACTCCAAACAGAGTTGAACTGCTTTTTAAGTTCATCTTCATCTTTTGCCTTGTCTTTTAACCGGTGAGCAAGATCTTTGCTCTTTTCTAGCAAGTTGTTCTCAACCTCTGTCTTCTTCTCATCAAGTTTTTTACAAACACTCCTCTGCTTGATGACTTCATCCAGTTTTCTTTTAACGCCGGTCACTTGTTCCTCGTGAAACTCCTGGATTTTGCTTTCAAATCGGCCTCGCCACTGACCCAAAATTTCTACATCTCTGTCATCATCAAAGTATGTGGTCATTGCTTTTGTGATCTTTGTGTAGGTTTCACTGATTTCTTGAAAGAGATATTTGACATCAACTGTGGCAAGTTCACCATTTTCAATTCTAGTATGAAGCAAATTTTCAATGGTCAACATTTTGCTCCTCAGGGCCCAGGTCCAGTTCCCATATTCAACCTCAAGTTTTCTGTAGACTGCAATTTCAAGCGTGTTTTTGAAACTGAAAACAAAGTTTTCTTTCAACAGGGCATTGCACAGGTCCAGGATTTTGTTTTTGAACTGTGAGAGAGTCACCCCAGCAGACTGTGAAGCTTTAGACAGGATGAAGTTCTTCAGCTCTTGGACACTCTCACTATAACCTGGATTTGGAGGAGCCATGGGTGGACTTCCTTCCCATAGTTGGGCAAAGTATTTAACATCTTTCTGTACATCAAATGCAATGATGTCACTGAAGCACTCAGCATCACAAACCTCCTCTTTTGCAGCTAGTTGGGCCATCTGGTCCAGCTTTTCTTGCAGGAATCTCTTTCCATCCATGTTTTTCTCTGCAGCGGCAATGTCTGTAACATTCTGGTGAACAAACACACAACTTGGAGAAAGTTTCACTTTCTTCATTCGCATGAAAGCCTGAACAACAATCTGCAGAACATCTTGCATCTCAACTGGATTCTCTCCAAAGATATTGATCAATGTCATGTTTGCCAGACCAACAACAAATGTTGCTAGTTCATTGTCATGGTGAAGAGTAGTGTTAAATTCCAACTCAAGAGGACGCAGTCCCTCAGTGTCCACCACCACAATGTAGTCAAGCTTAAAGTCATTCTCAATCTCCTCTGACACTTTGACCAGCTGAATGAAGGCACCCTTGGTGCACCTGCCAGCACTCACTGCAAACTGTAATCCAAACATGGCATTCAACATGGTTGATTTTCCACTGCTTTGTACACCTAAAACTGACAAAACAAAAACTCTTCTGTCGCCCAGTTTCTTGATGACTTCATCTAGAAGACCAGAGATCCATGTTAAAGGCACAAGACCTGCATCACCATCCATTAACTCAATTGGATGCCCTGATATCATCAGGTCTGCAGCCAGTTCAGGGTATTTAGACCAGTCAGTCAGTCCAGTCTCTCTTTGTTTCTGCAGAGATGTGTAGGCTTCGTAGATCTGTCCCATTTCTCTCAAGATGTGCTCCAAGCCGAAAGTCGCTGACTGTAGTTTTGCTGATATTTTACTGAGCTCAGTTTGCTTGCTTCTAAGCTGAACAGAGTTGTCATGTTCCTTTTTCAATGTCAAGACCTCTGACCACTTTTCATCATAGCTTTTATGAATTAAAGAAAGAACATCTGTGCAGAGAGCATGTGTTAAGATTTGAGTCCATCTCAGGAAATACTCTTTGTCTGTTGATGGCAAACATGAGAGACTTTCAATGAACAACTTCATCAGCTCACTAGAGGACACACTGCATTGTTTTTGCCGGATTTCCATCAGTTCCTGTTCCCTTTTACATTTCTCCTTCTCAATGTGTCCTTTGAGGTGATACAGTTCTTTTTTTATTCTGCACCACTCATGCCACAGTCGGCCTTGACAGGGGAGAAATCTATCTTTGATCTTTGAAACATCCGTGCCCCGAAGCAAATTTACTATTTCCTTTGCAGCAGATTTCCCTTGTTGGCAGGCTGCGTCATCTTCATCCACCCTGATTCCAGAGATCGTTGCCATGGTTTCAAGCTGGAAGGATTTATATGGTTCTGACAAAATGCTTCTAATGATTCTTTTTAATTCCTCAGAAACATCTGACTGGCTTTTGTCCTTCAGACCCATTTTGTATTTTCCTTTTTTTTATCTCAACCGCATCACAGTTCTCCTCAACAATGAGACAAATGAGGGGCTTTGGAGACTTGACAAGGGCTGAGATAACTGCAGTGCTTTTGTTACCTTTTTCTAGAGTTGGCAAAAGAACAACATTCACTGAAGACTGGTCAGTCAGTATGTTCCGCTGTTTTTCAATCAACAGAGCATCACCATGAAGATTACAGAAGGCTGTGCAGTCAGTGAAGGAATCATTGGGTTTTCCAGCAGGGCAGTACCAGGCAATCTCTGCCATTCCGTCAATCAGATGGCGAGACTTGGTGCTACCTGGGCTGTTTCTGTGGAAGAAGGTACTGTGACGGTCGTTGATCAAAGTGTTCATCAGCTGAGATTTAGACAGAGACAGTGAACCCAGGCGGAAGAATGACACCAGGGGTGTCTTAGCTTTGCAGATGGGCATACTCTTCAAGGTGACAACATGGGAATTATCTTTGATTTCAGTTATTTTCCATGTTTTTCTTATTTGTCTAAAAGTCCACAGAGGACAGTCAATTTCCTTTGTGACTGGATCAGGAACAAGCAAAGGTAAGGCGTACTGACATTGTGACAGTTTTGTAATCATGTTCTGCTTAAGGAAGCTGTCTGAGCAGTTAAATGCTGCCATTTGAACATCCACTGGATGCACACGAGTCTGTTTTGATCGATCAAAGTCAACAACAGTACTGTAAAAAGCATCCAAATCCCTTTCTTCTGTCTCACCAATGGCTAAAACAGGCATTGAATGGCTCACCTCAGGACTGTCTTGTCTTACAGGAATATATCTGGCTCTGTAGTCTAACATCATCAACCTCTGAAGAAACGTTGGAGCTAGATCTTTCTCACATGTCTCATGGTCCTGTTTCACAGGTGGACCTATTTTAAGAACATCTGCTGGTGTCAGCTTCTGTTGATGCTTGTCTTGAAGGTGAAGTCTGCCGAACAGTGTTTCAGCTTCTCTTTGATGTTGATTCTTCCCTCCGATCTCAGAAATCTTCACTGACTGCTGTAAATAAGTAAATAAACATGTATGTAAAATGATAAGGTCATGCAATCATAGATAAGTGGTCCCCAAAGATCTTATTAAATTGAATTACGGGTTTCTTACCTTATCTTCGTCTCTACTCACACCTATTTCTGAGGTACCTGAAATAGAAGAATTAACTTCATCATAAGAGGGTTAGGTAAGTTAAGAAGTTAAGTAACATATTGCCCATACTTGAGAATTGCAACAAATTATGTCTTACCAAAAATGTATTTCTTTCATTCCAATGTTTTAGTGAAAATGTATTCTTAGTGGATTTATACATGTAATATATGAAATGTTTCAGTTTGCTTTCATTTTTAAAAATTTCTAAACTTGCGCTGTACCAGAAAACATCCTTGTCCCAGAAAATAATGCACAACATCAAATAATTTAAAAAATGTGTTAACAGCCTTTAAAACCTAAAACTAACCCACTGATGACACGGGTATACAAATGTGCTATTATATAATCTTTGTTTTAAAACAATTTTTCTATGAAAATGTTGGCTATTTAAAGTTGTGTGAACCCTGTCTCACTTCCTGGTTTAAAAAAAAAAAAAAAAGATGGGAATACTGCTCCATCACTGATAAACTTTTTATTTTTTGACAAATTCATTTAATAATATTGCTATTAGATGTGTCTCAACCATAATATGTCAACTCTGCTGTGCTGTGCGACAATCAAGCAGTCGTCGGCATCTTCAACAAGGGCGAGAAGCATCACGTGGTCTTTGAAACTTACATCTTCATCATCACTGCCCGACACATGCCTGGTTATTTCAACACTATAGCTGATGCTCTCTTGTGTTCAATTTCAGACTTTCCGACGACTTCGCCCAGGCGCCCCCACTCAAGCATGTAGTCTTTTCTAAACAACCCCCCATGTAAATATTTGGAGTCAGCTAGGGTTTGTTGAGTCTCTGTCCAGGCAAACATCCTCATTTATTCTGTCCTCTGTCTCTGTGATGAAAACTTCCCCTTAACCCTCTCTGTCCGCTGTAGTCATCGATCGCCCCTTACTGTGGCAAGTCTTTTTTTTCCTTCCCTCTAAAGTCATTTTCATGTTGAGACGGTTCCCCTTCATTTCAGTGACAGTCCAGCCGTCAGGTAACTTGACATTAACAGCACTCGCTTTTCCCTTTTCTTTGCTTTAGCAAGTCTTTAAATTTCAATGCTGATGCTGTTAAAATGACAGATTTTCCTTCATTGTTCTCTAAAAGCAGGACATCAAACTCCAAACTCGTAAAAATTATTTTTTCTCTTTGATGCCATTTTTGTGAATGAACACTTCCTGACACATGGAGCAGGAAGCGCAGCCTCATATGGTGTTATTGGGGTTCTGAGAATGCTAATTTACAAGTCTCATGCACATGCACTCAAATACGCACAGGTGGATAATTTACACAGTTTTCTGAAGTTACGAGCATTTGTTGAATCTGACGTGGTGTGTTCGTACAGGCCCTTTGAATGAAAAAAAGTTTAAGATTAAGATAAGAATACGAAAATATTCATGCATAAGGCCCAATGTGTCTTAGCATTGTCCCGCTGAAATAAGCAGGGACATCTGAAGACATCTGGATGGCAGCATATTTTGCTCCAAAACCTGTATGTACATTTCAGCATTAATGGGGCCTTCACAGATGTGACAGTTTCCCATGATGCCATGAGCACTAACACACCCCCATAGCATCATGGATACTGTTTTTGTAGTTAGCACTGGTAACAATCTGGATGGTCCTTTTCCTTTTTAGCCTGGAGGACACAATGTCCATGATTTGTGAAAACAATCTGAAATGTGGACTCGTCAGACCACAGCACACTTTTCCACTTTGTGTCAGTCCATCTCAGATGAGCTTGGGCTCAGAGAAGTCTGCAGTGTTTCTGGATGTGTCATGGTTGTGTTTTGGTTCGTCACTTCCTGTTTTATTTTGTAGTCTTGGTTTCCCCTTGTGTGTCTTTGTTGTTCCTGTCTTTTACTGTCATGGTTTGGAGTTTTCCTAGTCACTTCCTGTTTTATTTTGTAGTCTTGGTCCTCCTTCATGTGTCTTGTCTTCACTTCCTGTCTTTGTTCTTTTCCCGCTCTTTTCTGATTATTGATTTGGTTCACCTGTT